>NJDC01027143.1:0-12715 GCA_002245475.1 Calephelis virginiensis | reverse complement strand
TAAATCGAGTGATGTGAAATGTAATTTTGTTTTGAATTAAATACTTGTGATGAATGACGTATTTTTTTTGATAAGGCTTAACATCGTGTTTATAAAATAACCGTCGCAAAAAATGTATTATTTTAAAACAAATTTGGTTAGCATAAAAAAAGGTTATAATGAGCTAACCTTAAAAGATAGAAATGTGCTGTCGCGGACATTTTTTGGGACTTTTAAAGGGAAACAATTCTTTCATACATGATTCTTACGAAACTTTCACCGTTAACGCAGCGCATGCTCCTAATAGGAAAAAATCCCCCAATTTTAAAACATTTATCATTGGTGCTATTGATCTTAGCGTGATGATATATAGCCTATAGCCTTATTCAATAAATGGACTTTCTAACACTGAAAGTTCAAACAAACAATAAAACTCTTCAGCTTTTAAATATTAGTATAGATAGTATAGATTTTGGTTCCGAGCTTTTACAAAAAAAATAAAGATTGCTTTCATACCAACTTAGTCATAAAAGCCGAGTTTCGGTTCATTTTATTAAGAGAAAAATCTGGAAAATTAATTTGTCTATACTTAGCACATTTAGCGGTGGCGTGGTTTTGCACGTTTCCATGTTTATATTCTTTTATAATAAGGTTGATATGTTAAAATACTTTTGATTAAATTATCACTATAAAAAGTAGCCTATGTTCTTTCGTTCCTCATTAAGTGTCTAAATACAAAGTTTCAACGTTCCAGCTTTAAAAATGACGAATTCACTCATGAACAGTCATCTCCTTTTTTTACCCATTCTCCCCAATTGTTTGCGATAAAAAGTAGCCTTTGTTCTTGCGTTTATCATAAAGTGTCTAAATATAAAGTGTCTTAATACAAAGTTTCACTGTTACAGCTTTAAAAATGACGAATTTCCATATGAACATTCATCCCCTATTTTTACCCATTCTCCCCATTTTTTGCAATAAAAAGTAGCATATTTTGTTTATCAGGGTCTATTCTATCTCTGTACCAAATTTCGTCAAAATCGGTGCACTGGATTAGGCGTGAAAGCGTAACAGACAGACAGACAAAGTTACTTTCGCATTTATAATATTATACATTATATATATACTAATATATTAAAGTAGAGAAGTAGGGAAGTAGGGATTTTTAATCAATTTTGTTACTTTTTGTATCATAATTTCTTTGTGTGTTTTTCGTTAACGATAAACTGATGTACGTGGTTCATTGTTATGGACTTATGGTAAAAATTACTGTTAAATATTTTTCCTACACAAATTGTCCGACCCCCGTTAACCCTCATAGGGGTTGATTTTCAAAAAAAGCTTAGATATGTATCTCATAATTTGTATTGCAGAGCATTATTTCAGTATCACACAAAATATTTCAATAGAATTAAATTTCCTATACAAACTTAGCCACCCCCTTTAACCCCCAACGGGGGTGAATTTGGAAAAACCCTGAAATACGTGTTTCATTATTTGTACTAATAAGAATTCATTCAAAGTTTCATGCAAAAATGTGCAATAAAAATATTTTTCTCATACAAACTTTGCCATCCTTTTTAACCCTTTTAGGGATTGAATTTCCAGAAAAGAATATGCCTATGTCCTTCTCATGAATGCAAACTATCTACATACCAAATTTCAGCAAAATCGGTTGGGTGGTTTAGGCGTAAAAAGGTGACAGACAGACAGACAGAAAGACAGAGTTACTTTCGCATTTATAATATTAGTGTGGATGACAGCGAAAATCTATCGAAGATATCCAACGCCTTTATATATATTAGATTTTACTGGTGTTTCAATGTTAGTCGTAAGCTAATTAAGACGACGATAACAATGGAGGTGACCTATTCCACAACAATGTATTGGTGTTTAAATCCAAAGCAATCCGATTTTCTTTAGTTTAGTTATCCTGCTACTTTGTGCTTATAATATGTCAATTGTTTGTTAGTGAAATTAAATTTCATTAATAGAAAGTAAGCAAATAGACTTATTTCCAAAAAATCACAAGTACATTTCACTTCCGAAGGCTGGACACAAAAATATTGCGTTGCCCTTCAGTGGTTAAGTTATTCAGTTTCTGACGTAAGTACGTGACGTAGTATAAGAAGAAGTTTTTGATAGGATATACTTTACTATTGCGTTTGAACCACTCAGATATATGAAGTAATTGTCAGCGCTTCAGATGGATAATTAAAACAATTAAATAAGTATGACACAAAACTCATGAGATAAATCTCGCACATGGGCTACAAGCTACTAAAATATGCCATCGGAAAGACGTAATTGTGCTCAAGAATAATCAAATTACAGAGAAGCTACCTTTAGTTTCTATAAGTATATCTACGTATACTAATATCAAGTATTTTTCAAAATTTCCCTGGGGTTTTATCATCAAATCCAGACTTGGCAACAATGGAACCACCTCGAAAGTACGCTCTTTCCGGTAAGAAAATGTAAAATCGGTTTAGAAATTGTGGATATAACGATTAACGTACACGAAAAAATGTAGGAGTCGGAAGTATAACTTTTCCTCCTTCTTCTAAGTAGGTTAAACGCGTTTGTAGTATCTATCTATGTTATTATTTTACACGAGGAACAACTTGTGTGTGGCTCTCCGGTACAAGATAGTATCTTTTTAATTAAAAAATCGTGTCTGTAGTTTGGTCTTTTAGTTGACTGCGTCATGATGTCTCGGATTAAATTCTTATAATTTTCAATCCAAATTGGCCTGGGATTGGATGAGTTTCTTTCTTGAAAATCGCCTGGTTTTCATTAGGTTTGCTGCCTATCTTATTTTGTGCTCTGTGGTGCTATTTGGTCCATGTAGCACCTTCGGCTAGGCGTGGATACCCTGGTTATGTCTCTAAGTTTTAAAGGAAATGTACTAGTAAATTAACTTACTTTTCTAATATCCGAGTTCCGAGAGTTAGTTCATAACTTCAGTGTTTGACAATAATGTATTCTTGACTTTGTCTTTTTTGACAATAAAAAAAACTTAAAATATTTGTGGTGTTTATAGGTATAATCCCTTCGGGAAAAAAAACCCGAGTTTTGTGGTTGGTACAAAGCTTGGGTTTTTATCTCGATGGGAACAGGCAATTTTGTTATTAAATGTAGATGTCTGTCTGCCTGTCTGGGTACTTATTAATTTAAACAAATATTGATGTAAATATTTTTATGTAGTATTTTTATCGTTAACTGACAACCGTATCACACGTTTTCTACTTACTTTGGGGTTAGGTTCAATCTATCTGCCTTTATGTATCACTTAGGTTTTAAGTTTTATTGATAGTGTGATTTTTTATCTATTTAGTGTAAAATAAAAAGTTATTCTATTCTACTTTATGTAATTTGTCCCGGGATATTTACTTATAAAGTTGACAATTATATCAGTACATTGGAGTAGGCGTCTACTGTAGATAAAACTGAAGATTGCTATTCACAGAAATAAATCCCAGATAAAAATAAGTAGATATGTCTTGCAGAATGGAAATAAAACTGAATCCGGGAATAGGAATTACGTCATAAATGTCAATGGAACTGGAAGGAAATTTCCTTCAGCTTTCGATTAGTGCTATCTTTGAATTCAATATTTTTAAACATGGAACAGTTTTAATAATAAAAGGTATAGTAATTCTGGTCTAACAGTATGGTCGTTCATACAACTTGTTACTGTTACTGCAGTTAAATGCGGATAAAGATTTTATTTTACACGTTTCTAAGATTTTAGTGTAAAAGAGTAGAATAAAAAAAATACATAATACTTTCTTTGATAACACAAATGACAAGAATATTTAAAAAAACTACTCTAAAATTTGTGTTAAAAATAAATATTTTACACTTTTGTATGTTAGTATAGTACTATTTAAATTTTGCGCTTCAGTTTTACACTTTTTACTCTTTTACACTTTATAAATTTATTTTTAAATTGGCTAACCTAATCTAAATTTAAGCGAAATAATTAAATATGTCATGACAAGTCCATATAGATATTTTTAAAATACATTTAGATTTCTAAAGTTTGACAAATATAGCCGAAGCGCATTATTTAAATAGTATTTCTATTCTGTGTTTTATCTTTTGATGTATTCGATAATACCCTGACGTGACCCTAATTGTTTGTCTCGTGTTCTTTTTTTATACGATTTCCACTCCACCAAACTTCATGGCGATTTACGAGCGGGCTTATGGAAAAAGTAATGGAGTAAAACCCGCAAATGATAAATTGATAACGCCGTAGATAAGACAAGGGCTGCCAATCATCTTCATAATAGTAGGGTTGAGAGATTGGAACGAATTGCCAAATAATGGTATAAAATATAAATGTATTCATATCAAGCTCGTTTTCATATCAGAAAATAAAACCAAACAGCGCTAACGATTGTTAGCAGTTTTGATGAGGCACAGTTTTTATGGCAATACACAACGTAAAAGCAAGCAATTTCCCTGATGGTAAGAGATAACCACATCCTGTAAACACCACAGATGTTGTAGGTGTGCCACTGACTTGTGGCCGAGGTGTTAAGACCAATTGCACATGTCTCCCGGCTACTCTCCGAACCGGAACATTACATTGTCATTATGGCGGCAGGAATCAGCGAGACGGAGGATCCCTATCCGGGCCAGTCGCTGCACAGGACTCTACCGTCAGTGGTCTTAATGGTAATGACACGTTTTGCCTGTGCTTGTATTTTGTAAGCTGCCAGGCAGGATAAAATTCTGAATTGAACTTTCTATAGACAAAGTCTGAAATTTGTTTTATAACTTTTTAGTAATTTAGAGGAAGACAGAAGAAGTGACATACAAAGAAGAAATTAAAAATGTTACCTGTTTGAATTTTTTTTCGATAATATTTTTAATGTAAGGACATAACTCCAATATGTTTATAAATCGTATTTGACTCTAGCCTTTTTGTGAGCTACTTTACCAATTTTAGGAAAACATGGCATAGGAAATACTCTACTGCATCTTTTAACTAACTAAGACTAAATGTAATCAAAAATTTTGTCAAATTTTTCTCCCTCTGACTGATATAACTTGACTACGCACATTTTTTTAGATTTCTTGCTCTTTGTTTTAAAAGTAAGAGGCTCTCCTTTTGATACACATTTTTCTTATTTTTTTCAATTTCAGATAAAATATATATAATTACTATATAAACCTGTTCCATAAGAGATAATTACCTACTTCGATATCATTTTTACTTGACTGGTTAATGGCCTAAAATATATTTAAAATTATAACGACCCAATTACATTTGAATTTGTTATCAGAATGTTATCCTAAGCATCTGCTAAAAATAAAATCTGGGTTGGACGTGGCCCTGAATATTTATAGCTTGATACTTTAAAATCATTTTCGAATATGACATGACAAATTTTCAGTTCAATGAGTGTATATTGTTCTATTTTTAACCCATGAAGTAAAACGAAGGGTGTTATAAGATGTACGTGTCTGTGTGAATATGTATGTGTGCGTGCGTGCCTTTGTGTGTGTCTGTCTGTCTGTCTGTGGCATCGTAGCTTTTCAGCAATGGAGAGCAGTGTTTTTTTTTATTTGAAAACTGGCGTGATCGAAATGGTTCTTCGC
Organism: Calephelis virginiensis; assembly: GCA_002245475.1. Lineage (NCBI taxonomy): Eukaryota > Metazoa > Arthropoda > Insecta > Lepidoptera > Riodinidae > Calephelis > Calephelis virginiensis. Next base: position 7,126 of record NJDC01027143.1, on the reverse strand, counting down.
TATATTATGGAGCTGTATATATAGCTGTATGGCTACTTTATGGAGATCTGTTGAGGTGTTAATGGTCTTCAACTCGTTTGTAAGCACCGGAATGGATGTTAGTAGCATTATGGGTATTTATTTTAATTATTTCTTAAATATAGTCTGCATATAAAAATATAGACTGCTGCGCCCTATCCCGGCTCTACAATTTGCAAATTATTGCCATCGCACCCGTTGTTGCATGGGGCGTACGTACGGACTTAACCTGACCCATTTTTAACCGACTTTAAAAGGGGGTCATAAATGTTCGATATTTATTACGTATGTTTATCTATTTCTCCGTAATTTCTAAAACGAATTGAAACATTTTTATATGAACTTTATTCGGACTAAAATCTGGATCTGCTGATTTAATAAAAAGGAAAGAATTTTTTGTTCGACTCCCCTATTTTTATCATATACGAGTATGTTAAACGATTTCTTCGTCATTTGTAAACATATTTCAAAAATTATATTTTTATTTGTAAGAGTGGTCTTCCGATGTGGTCTCATTGCCACCCAGTCAGGATCTAATAATGGATTCTCAAGAAAATTTCGTGTACTTAACGACGTATCCATTGAAATCGGAGACGGTTTTTTGCAGTTTTACTCTGTTTAACTTAACAAATGTTAATGTTAAATGTACCGGACATCATGTGTCATTTTGAGAAAATTTTCAACTGCAAATATGATATTTAAAAAAATAATAATAAAAAACAGTATTTATCACGTCAAACGAAATAAGCAAAGAACGTAAAGCAAATAAGTCACATTTGCATTAATCGTGACATCGGTACTCTCTTGCTTGCAGGGTGCAAGGAATTTGGCATGTAGATAATTATGTATATATATTACGTATTAACAAATTATGTTTAAAATTAAGCGGTAACATAGATTAAAAAAAAGATTGTTTCTTTTAAATTTATAAAGTATCAATAGTTTATATTCAACAATCAATGTCATCCCTAAAAATAATTAAGTTCAGCTGCAAAAAACCACTTTACAAATTCGTTTGGTACCACGTCGCAATTTGACAGTTCTTTTCTCGAAAGATAGTAAATGGTTTCCAAATGGTTCCACATAAATTTTAATAACGTCCTGCTAGTAGTTTTTGAGTATAAATATTGCACTAAATAATGCATAAATTTTTCACCTATCTTACCATTAATACTATTAAGTATAGCTTTAAAATTGCTAGTCGGATCATAGTAAAATTTACGTGGGACCGCTTTGTCATCATGACTTATATTTCTAAAAAAAAACATCAAAATTGGTTAGCTATTAGCCGAGTAAGTGCGTTGTAAACATATTCGAATGAAAAGCGAAAAAGAACTTCCTCCTTTTTTTGGAATCTTGGAGGAGATAACTAACCAAGTTCAAAATTTTGAATGTACGTATTACAAAAGTTTTATCAAATTTATGTGACAAGTTCTGAGTAGAACTTGGCGTAATGGTAACATAAACGAGTTATAATAAAACATTATAAATATAAAGCAATTCCTGTTTTTCATACAGTGTCACTTTACAGTGCCGGAGACGAATTTCCGGCTGATCCAAAACAAGACTGACGACGATACCGTCAACGTCATCTGCGCAGCGGATGGAGCTTTCCCGGCGCCCAACCTCACTCTAGCTACACCGGAAAAGTAAGTTTCGTATCTATTAAATTACTTTTTATGAGAATTAGGTTTAGGAGAATTAGGTTGTTAGTTTGGCAGTTTGTTAGAGAGGGAGTTAACTTTTTTAACTTTATAACTTAATTTTAAAATTGTTAAAACTTAACTGTTTCAGCTGGAATTGTGTAAAAATACGAACAAACATTAAATGAACAAAATTATTTGTTGACAATATCATAGTTGCCCCATAGGTGCTTCCGTCTTTACCATCCTCGTAAATTACTCGACGTGGTTTCAACCTGATTCGAAATAATGAAAACTAAAAGTCATCCAAGTTACGATTGTTTTGTCTCGATGTATTTTGTTATATAAGCAATGTCCATTTTTTTTTGTTACCTATTAGGGACAAGGAATAATACTGTTCAGAAAAATCACAGATCAGTGAAAATTGATACAGATCTGGTGTCAACCTTGACTTGATTCTCGGATCGAATAATTAAAACTTAAGTTTTCTTAAAAAATCTTACAAAAAAAGAACGTTGCCCGGAATGGGATAAGTGTTGATAGATTTGGTACCTATCATATTGTGTAAATACTTACAGCCTCTGGCTAGTCATGTTTACCCTCTTTGTACGTTTCTCTCCCTCTCTTCGGGAATATGGGCGTAAAGATAATTACATATTTTGTTTTTGTGATTGGGGGAAGGATTTATAGTATTTAGTACTGTACTCTTCACATTACCACAGTAGTAATGTATTATATAGTATTCTATATTTATATAAATAGGCGATAACGCGTTCTGAATACCTTCTCGGGTTCTTTATACACCCATGAGTCCGTCATTCGCGGTTGTGCCGTGGTGTCGAACGGTCTATCTAATAGCATTTTTTTTTGTAAAGGTGAGCGTGCGATTTGTAAATTTTATTTTGGTTTAAAAAGTTTAATTTTATAAAATTGGATAATCTAAAATACCTTATGCATTTTTATTGAACACTTGAAATTTAATCATTGATTTTTATTTGTTTAATAAAATCAGTATTTACGATCACAAAATTAGAAAGAAATTCCAACATGCAGATGTAGTTGTAACACTGAAGGTGCGCAGCCCTATCGCGTGTACGTACCGTACGGCTGTAGGTATTTAATTCAAAAACAGAGCCCTGTTAAACTACGGTATATTACATATATTATCGTGGCGTTAATATGCACTACATATACGTACACGCTATTCTAACTGAACCTTGATGGGTTTGACGCAAACATGTAAAAGGTCAGAAATCATTAAATATTAACATGAGTTCAAACATCTGGATTTCTATAAAACACTTGGTTATTAGTGCCAATAGATTAAAAATGTTTAGAAATAATATTCTTAAAGCAACATACTATTTTCGGTTTTTCTGGATGAACGGATTATATTTAAATTTTGACATAAAATGCATTTTTAACTTCAGAATGGTTTTGGTGTTTTTTCTTCCGATAGCTCCAAATTTGACAAATATACCAAATGAATACCAAATGACAGCTGCATACTGGTTTATCAGTTTTTTATTAATAGTCTATGTTTGTTCATTGTTAAAGTAGAAATTATATTATTTTTTAATATTAAAATTTGGTAATTATATTATTTACTACTAATTAACTAATTATATTACTTACTAGCTAGGTTTGGAAACGGTGGTAGTTTACGGTAGACAGGGCTAAATTTAATTATAGTTTTTAAATGTTTTGGTAATAAATAATTAAACTAGTTATAAATATAAATTGTCGCCCTCCCACTAGGGAAAGCGGCAGGTAGTAAGAAGTGGGTCTAGAAGTGTAAATAATTAGCCCGATTAATGGTTTAGCGTATAATCATTCTCCGCCACTACACACAGTACAAGATATAGGTATTTTAATGTTCACTGGCCTGAGTTCTTGTAGATCGGCAGCCTCCGTCTTCTAGACGTAAAACAGATTCTGATAGGGTTATAGCATATAATGCACTCAGCTAACAAGTTAGTTAGTTGGACGTCCGGAGTTCAGTATACTCCAACTCAAGCGGTGAACCCCTGGAAGCCAGAAAGGGAATGGATAAACCCTGGTTCATGGAGTGCCTTAATCGCGGTCGTAGATGGCCAGGACACATTCTTTTACATTTTTATTTTTAAGCAAGCACACATCAATTTAATTACAGGCTGTGGCACAGAGAATTCACATAATTTTAATAAAATGGAAACTCACCAAGTATGGGGATCTTTCTTCTTATAAAATAATTGTAATAGCGTTAGAATCATTTAATTAGAGCTCACTGATATTTTTAAATTCCTTTTAGTAACAGGATTTAAGATCGGTGTCGATACAAGCCGTCCGTATGACCTATTTAAATTTCATTAACGGCCGGTTATGTTGCCAGTGCCTGTCCGATATAAAAGCTTAGAATCGATATATGTTGAGTTGCTATTTATAAAAAATATTTATTAAAGTTTATTAATTGTTTACTGTATTATATTTATTTAGGTATTCTAAGCATATACAGTATATATTTATTTTATTTACTAGTTATAATAGTTTCATTTAATATTATTTTTTTTTAGTTGGGATTATATAACGCTACAAAATAATTAGCTTAAAAGTTAAAGCACATGTAATTAAATAATATTTTTTATAAATGGTAAAATATTTGCACACCAAAATATGGTAGAATATGTTGATACTTAAATATTTTTGTAACATCTCATTTACACACATATTCCGCAAATAAATAATTTTCTTTCTTTCTTTAAATTTGATCACCTCGTTGATTGAGTGGTACACGTCTTACCTCCTCCTCTTACGTCTACGCTCCTAAAAACTACCCACTTTTTTGGTTTTTGACTTTTAAATGATCATTTTTTTATGATATTGGAAGGCAGCCGGATTTCCAGATGGTAAGAAATCCATTTGTTAATGGCGCATAGCCAAACTGAAGCCTTGATGTTAGGCCTCGTGCAACAGTAAGCTTACCGGCTACGTTATCCTCCAACCGAAACACGTCAACGGCGAGCACTGACGTTATGACGGCAGGAATAGGTAAGGCGATGGTAGGTGAGTCGCTGCGAAACTCTACCACCTAGTAAATTGTTACGAAAAGGCAAGCGTTTGTTTAATTTTATTAAAACTTCTTAAGAGACTTATTCCAGTAACACCAAGTGTAATAACGAATGCCAGCAGCTTATGCCATTTTAGGTTAACTTATAAAAGAGCAGAAATGTACAACATTCTAGTTGGATATAATGTTGAGAAGCCAGCTGGCACGTGTAATATTATGTGGAGATATTTCCTGGCCATATGGCAACATACGTTACGAAGGTAGCATTACAGATATTTCCCAGGAGAAACAAAACTTGTTCAACAGTGTACAAAATTAAATTATCGAAAAATAGCTGGCACATTTTTATCCAAACAAGAAGAAGTATCTTCACGCCCATATCCCCGAAGAGGTAGGCAGAGGTACAACCAGGGCACCCATGACTGTCGAAGATACTAAGTCCCACAATGTGATAGGTGGCAAGCCTATCGCCAACCGGGCACAATTCCAATCCCGACCAATATTTTTTTTTATTACAAAATTGGAAAAATCCAATTTTCTTTTTGTTGGCCGACCCGGGATTCGAACCCTGGACCTCATGCAGTCAAGTCCAACACCCGGACCGCTAGACCACAGAGGCGATTTATCCAAACAAACAAATTATAACTCAGTTTTCGACTAAACTGCCGCTTAACCGTAGTTTACGGTAGTTATGGATGAATTAATTTACATTCTAAAATTGTATATATTAATAAACAATCATGTAACAATACAAAAAACAGTGTGTACCTAAATAGTTAGTAAAATGTAATAAAATAGCTAATTTGATTAATACAATAGGTAGGCACAACACAAGTTGGTCAAATATGTAGGAACGCCTAAATAGTTTTGTAACATCTTTGTGACACTCATATTTCGCAAATCAATATTTTTATTTCTTTTCTTCATTCTTTTCTTTAAGCAAGATATGAGTAGTTATTTTTAATTTTCAAATTTAAATACCTCGTTCTTATAAGTTAACAAAAGCTTTTGAATACATATAGTATTCAAAAGCTTTTGTTGGTACCTATATTTCATTGTTTTGTTTTTACGGTGTTTTCAATAACTGGAAAGTCTGTATTGTAAAAAAAAAGCATCTTCAGGCCCATATCCCTGAAGAGGTAGGCAGAGACATAACCAGGGCACTCACGACTAGCCGAAGACACTAAGTCCCACAATGTAATAGGTGGCAAGCCTATCGCCAGCCGGGCACATATCCGATCCCGAGCAACATTTTTTATTATTAGAAAACTGGAAAAACCTAATTTTCTTTTTGTTGCCCGACCCGGGATTCGAACCCGGGACCTCATGCGATCCAGTCCAACACCTGAACCGCTATACCACAGAGGCGACATAAGACATAATCGTGGCCTATAGACACCGTATATATTATAGCTATCTCTTGGCTGGAAACATGACAGAGTAATTATAGCGACATTTTCTGGGTAATGTTATTGTTATATCTTTTCAAGATTAGCTTGTAGAGCGATTCTTGATTAAACTGTTAGCTTAACGTTTTGTTAACTAAGACTCTCTGAAATTACACTGTTATAGTGCCTACATTTGCATAAGCTTAATACTTTATGTTGCTTTAAAGCCAACCGGTTTCACTTTTTATAACATCATCAGAGCTTTATAAACTAAAGATAAAAAGTCTGTTTTAATTAAACATTCAGTACTTATTTGGTTGGAACCAATTAAATAAGTACTGAATGTTGGTTGGAACCAAATAAGTATTGAACACTATATTAAAATATACTTTTTATCCTCAAAAAAGTGTGTATACAGTTCCACCAAGTGCCGACGATAACAAGTATAGATTATTAAATTTATTTATTATTAAGTTATTGATAGAAATTTATCTTTTTCAAGGCTATCATTAAAAATTCAGCGTGAAAATCTAACTTTATTTAAAATATGTTTTTAAAGACTGTTTAAAGTGGTGATTGTATTTGATTACACGCCTGATTATTACAATTTAAAGATCACCTTTATTTTATGTGACAAAATAGTTGTGATAATTAACTGACGTCTACGGTTTCATTCGCTTTTAAAAGATTTTCACTCTCCCATAAGAGCCACTTGAAGAATATGAGTACAAAGTTTCGAGTGTTTCACGGAATAATTGACCAATTGAATTTGATTCTAAATACTATAAAATATAAGAGAAAATAGCAGGTACCAGACTGTACAACTTAATAAATACTTTAAAAAGGGTAGTTGTTATTATGAAAATAATAAACGAGCAAATGTATAATTTTATTACGCCTTTTAAGTACAGTATGTCAGAAAGAGCATGAAAGTAGGATAAATGCGGTCGAAATGAGAGCACTACGGAAAATCTCTGGTGTAACGCTCGCTGACAGCATTCGTAACAGTGAGATCCGAGAAAGAGTGGGAT
>NJDC01026876.1:0-12293 GCA_002245475.1 Calephelis virginiensis | reverse complement strand
ACTGTACATCATCAGATATTCACAACTAAGAAAATGTCAGTCAATATTAATCATAGAGCTATTAGTGAATGGGTTACATTATGAATTAGTCTTTGAGTATTAAGTTGGTTTAATACTCAAAAAAATTAACAAAAGTAAGAAGACGTTACTTGAGTTGTATAATGAAAGAACATAATATAACCAAACCATTGTATTTAAAGAATATTTTTAAAACCTATTCAAAAATTTAAAAAAATAATTTATTTTACCGCTACTAAATACATATATTTGAAAAATACTTTTAAACAATCTTCATAAAAAACTGCATATAAAGTTATAAATTGTGAAACCGGGACAACCAGAATGCCTAATAATGAAGATAGGATATAAGATAGGATAGGAAGGATAGGAAAAAAACAGTTTGAAGATAGGCAATGTGGACATAAAAGGTGAATTTACATATTGCAATAAAGTTGGAACATATCTTCGCCAATTTTGCAGTAGAAACTACCAGAGGTACTCATCGCCAAGAACTGTAGAATCATTAATGAAAAAAAAAAGTATCTTCACGCCCATATCCCCGAAGTGGTAGGCAGAGGTACAACCAAGGCACCCACGACTAGCCGAAGATACTAAGTCCCACAATGTGATAGGTGGCAAGCCTATCGCCAACCGGGCACAATTCCAATCCCGACCAACATTTTTTTTTATTAGAAAATTGGAAAAATCCTATTTTCTTTTTGTTGGCCGACCCGGGATTCGAACCCGGGACCTGTTGCAGTCAAGTCCAACACCCGGACCGCTAGACCACAGAGGCGATTAATGAAGCAACATGTAATATAGTATTAACATAATTTTAATAATCTTTAGTTGACAATGGTATGATAAAAGCCTAGAAATCGGTAAATTAAAACTACATAAGATTTATGAGGCCATTTTCTAAAAATGGTTCGTTTAGCAATAATTGTAGTTGCTCCATACTTAGCTATAACATTTAATTGTTGTGTTTTACGTTACGTTTTTCCTGACCTAGTACGTTTATCGATGTTCGTCTAGTTTCGTTCATCCATTGGACTGCAATTCTGACCCGAAAAAGTGACGCAGAGAGGATTAGGGCGTTTCCTGAAAGCGACGCGTACCAATTTGCCGGCAGTACAAAAAGAGGCAGATGCACGTGCACGCCAAGCCCGACCAGGCGAATCGAGGATCAGAGAGTGCCAAATAGGAACGTGGAATGTGAGAGGTGGAATGGAAGCGATGGATGAATTGATCGATGTAAAAGAAGAAAGATGCCTGGATTTACTATGGGTAAATGAGACTAACCGAAATGGTAGTACTTCGTTTGATCTCCCCGGTGGCAGGTTAGTCCTGTGCGGCCCACGTTCATTGGCATTGAAAATTTAATATATTTAATTTTTTTTGTCATTCAAAACAGATAATTTATATTGAAACAGTGTACAGTTTCAAATTCACAGTGTTCGTTTCGTCATTCTTGCCTAGTTGCTTTTTCACTTTGCGAACAATAAAATTCCATGTGTATCTCTTACGGAGGAATGTAAATCATTGATATACATAAGGAACAAAAACCGTCCTAGAATGGAGACCTGGGGCACACCTATTGTTACAGCAGCACCTGTAGATTTTATACCATTAATCTGAACATTCTGAGTTATCCCAATCAAATAAGAAATCAGAAGGTCGAGTGCTTTATTTCTAATTCCATAATGGCGTAGTTTCTCGATCAATGTTTCATTGTTAACGCAATCTTGGACAAATCACAGAATACACCAAAGGCATCCTGAGAATCCTCCCAACATTCATAGATTTTCTTTAACAATTCCACACCAGAATCGACTATCGATCTACCCCTTGTAAAAACTGTTTTTTATGGAATAAACCTAATTTGTTTAAATGTAACATTTGAGTTACTATATTAGGCAGTAATAAATTATTAATTAGGTAGTAGGCAGAATGAAGATAGATCGATAATTGGAGGAATCAGTTGAATTTTCAGATTTAAGAAGAGTTACAACTTTACTAAGTTTCATTAAATCAGGAAATACTCCATGAACAAGGACAGAAAACATAGATATAATGTATAATTTCATTAGGGAAAAGGTAGAACAAAATATCATTTCACTGTCACTCTGTCGTACTGATTTTGTATTGTTACGAGCTATGGGTAATAAAATGCCGTTTGTAACGTAGAAGACGTTTATTGAAAGCTTCCACAAAAATCCTCTTAACAGAATCCGAATCGCTAAGTAAAATCACTGGTCCAATGTCCTCGCTGTATTCGCCGAAATAATTCTTCCTTGTCGCTTAGTAGAGATCGCTTCGATTTCGCTTCCGAAATTGAACTGGCGGGTCGCGGCTCGATGCCTCCTTATATACTGCTATGCCCATGGTTCGAGAAACTTCTCATACAATCTAACACAATAGACGCTTCCCGAATCTTCGGGTGATTACGTCAAGGACATGATTTATTACCTGCGGCGCTATACGTAAACAATGCGCGCTGTGTATAGGTACTACTCGCCGCGAACCGCGAATGTTCCAGAAAACGTTGTTCTCTTATCAACGACTTTTCGAGAACTTTCTTCACTGTTCGATAGTAGACCTAATACCTACTTATGCGTTTTTGGGGTTTTGCTGTACGACGCTTCGTTTTCGAGATATAGGTACTCAAAGTCGTAACAGTATCCAAATCTTTCACATTCCAAGCTGTTCGTTTTTGGAACATTCTTCCTGTGGATATCAGAAATAGCTTAACTAAGTTTTCCCTCAAACGTTCCCTTTTCAATTATTTATCACAGTAGTGTTGTCAAATATTATTTATTGTTTAATTTTTGTATGTATTTATGTATATTATTGTATGTATTATATGTATGTATATTTGTGTCGCATGTATGTATATTTGTATATATTTGTGTATGTGTGTATAAATGTTTATTTAAGTAAATACTGTAATATTTGTATTTATGTATGTAGAATGACTATATTTATAGAATACGTGTTTTTCTTAGTATATATGTATTGTTTATGTATTTGATTATGCTACCTAAAATTATGTTGAAATGTGTTTGCAAATGTAAAGTAATTGTTTTTTTTTTCTCTTTGCACCCCATTTAATTAGGTTAAGTTAAGTTAGGTTGACTGGTAAAGAATGCCATGTAGCATAAAGTCCACCTTTGTACAATATAGTGCATGAATTTTAAATAAATAAATAAATCATTAGCATTAAATATGTAGAAGGGTCTAATCAGTTGGTAGACTTTCTAACAAAGCTTCTAAACTTTCTAACAAACCTTTTGGTAAATTTAATAATATAAGAGATCAAGTTTTTAACATAAAGACTGTTCTGTTTTATTATATGTTAAAGGTGCAACGCAAATTGTAGTTTGCAATGCCGAAACTGCTGGCATAGGTAGAATTATAATACAATGTTGTTTTTCTATTAAGACATTTTCAAAGCTTTTTAAACGATTTGCAGCAACAAAAACAATGTCTACTCTTCGATCTTTTTGAATAATACTCGGCAGTGTAATTAATAGATCACAATGATCCGAATTTATCGCGTTATTCTTAAATAAACGGTAATTTCAACATTTTAACAGTAAATGTCTGACTGCCAAAGTTGCAGTTACGGATTTGATAGCAAGCTGTGTAACGCCTAAAGCAAATTAACTAGAAATTAGTGAGTTTTTGAATTGTGGAATATGTGAAAATGTATTCAACCATGCAAAGAAGTGTCAGTGATTTTTTGCAGTTAATGAGTTCTTGCAATAAACCGACAATATAATAATAAAAATATGTTCATTTGTAAAAGTAAATTTAGATTTTTTCACTTTTCAATCGCTTGTTTGTAGAAATATTCGTAACCAATATAAATACGATATTACACTTCCGAAAATTACGACACCAAAAGTGGTAATGGTACGTTGCCAACGTGAGGCCAGGATGTTAGGTCTCAAGCAAAAGTAAATAGACCGGCCACCTTATCTTCCTAACCGAAACCCGTCAACGGCTAGCAGTGACGTTATGGCGGCAGGAGTAGATAAGGCGGTGGTACCAACACGGGCAAGTCGGTGTGAAACTCTACCACTTAGTGAGATGTCCCGGTGTTAGTGACGGTAAGCCTATACTCACATTTTACGAGCTGTCTAGCAGGAAGGCAGATGGTCTATTCTGCAAAGGAGCCCAGACCAACATGGGGAGTATTGTAAGAGTACGTAGTAGTACGTAACGTAAAATTAAGTTGATATTATAGTCTGTACCACATTTTAATAAAGCCTATAATACTAGGTTAGAGTACTTTACTCCATTTATTAATAGGATTGGATGGGTTTACCTGTAGGCGTTCCAGGGTTATGTCTGTTATCTTCGAGCTCTATCTTAGACCGACTTACCTTTACCAGCACTCGTTAGTATTTTTACTGTCAGAACTCACATACGTTCAACAGTGAAATAAATACCCATAGTGAGTCTTATATTCATTTTAATGCTTACAAATGAGCTGATGCTCTTGAATGCTTGAACAGATCTCCATTTATGGAGATAAAAGAACGATCTCGATCCCGTCTGCTTTCAAATAACTGTATAACTGTAAAAATCTCGCTGTAGAACTACGATGTCACAGACAGACAGACACATAGACACACGCACACACAGGTTTTATAAATTAAATCCGTTTTTATCGGATGTAAATTTGTCTTAGGTTATATTTTGACTAAAAACCCACTAAATATGTTATTTCTTAACAGATGTATGGAATCTTAGACTTGCCAAGTGACCGATAACACGTTATTACACCGGATTATACGCGAAGGAGTCCAGTAGGTAGATGAAGTAATTACTCTCTCAACTCCTTAAAAATCATTAAACTTCTGCTCGCGTAACAGAAACTCCCTGTGTGAGCTTAGAAGCTTTAATTAAAAGTTGCTGCAGTCCCAGTCATGCTTATCAATAAACTCAAAAGAGAAATCTGGGAAATTAAATAAGTTAGAAATTGGTGGTCGTTTCTTTGGTCCTAAAATTTTTAAAACATATGTTTCGTTGTTTCTTTTCCTGGCTAACTTGTTTTATTCGCTGGGTGCATGACCCCAGCGCCATCTAACGATACAACTTACGGTGGCTCTTAGAGAAAATAAACATGTATTGGATGTCAAATAGTTATAGAAAAAATAAAATCAATTTAAAATATTTTTTCAATGTGAAATGTTATATATTATTACACAGAGTGAATTTTTTTTTTCGTGGGTCAGCTAAAAACAGTAAGTAAAATAAATACAACAACCAAAACAAGTGCGAGTTTTTACAGGAAAAAACATTATTAATCCATTGGAATAATTATATTTTAATTAATAAGATGTTATACGTAATATTGTTCAATATAGGTATTTAAATATTAATATTATATAAAAAGCAAAGCTTTATTACGTGTTACTTAAAGTTTAAAATTATTCATTAATGTTTGTTTACGTTTAAGAATATTTATTTACATATTTTATTCAATTACAATGTTAGTAGATATGTGGACCAAAAAATGTATAAATTAATCAATTCATTAAAAAACATCAATTATTTTATACAATTAATTATATTTTTTTTTTTGTTGGAAATTATAGGTGGTTGTAAATTTACCAAAACACAGCATGTATGTATGATGTCATCTACACAATGAAATACATTTTTAGGAAATTTAAATAATACTTGATAAAGTCTTAATCGTTGCATTATCCGTTCAACATGTATTCTTATTTTTGCTATGCTGCAAGTTTCTTGAGTCACTTGTATTGTAAATTCAAAGTTTTCTCCAAAAAATTTTTCTCTGTTTTAATTTCCGGAAAATCTTTATCAGCCAAAACAATGTCACCATATTTTAGAAGTTCCAATAAACCTGATTCAATTGTCGTTTGAGAATCAGATTTACGACCACCAGCTACTTTTGATTTCAAGCAAATAAATCCTCCTGGAGTAATACCTATGAGATTCATGTTCTGGCTTTGATTTATCATTTTGTTTACATACTGATGCATCAAACTTTGGGATGAGTGCTATGTTAACATCCCTTAATATACATGTGTAAAATTATTCTACTATTGAAAGATAAACTTTAGCAGTAATTGCAGCTGTAGAACACTGCAGGCGTTATTTAGACAATAGTAAAACTTTCACTATTTATACAGGACCAATGCGGCTCTAAAATATTTCCGTATAAAGCGACGAAACCATCTTCAAGTACTTGAAAATTTCCTAACTTCTTTTTTTGTAGCGGAAAAATAGCATCCATTTTACCTGAGTCAGCTCTTAAGTCGTATTGGTCAATAATATAAAATAATCATTTTAGTTCCTTGCGAAAGAGTTGACTCTTCTCAAATTTAATAGTTAAATTAGCAAATGATAGTTTTTTTACTTTGCTTTAAGTAGATGTGAGATATTATGTTCCTTGTAAGTCCCACTTATGATAATTATGTCATCCAGATAACAAAAGAGTTTTTTGTTAAAGTCGGGAATAAACAATATGTCTTGGCTGCGATTGCCAGTCAAACTTTAGATAACTTTCTAAATTTGAACATTCTGTGACCTGTCACATAGAAACCACTCTTATCCCTCTCTGGGGTCAAGTGGTAAATTCCAAAAAGCTTTAGAAATGTCAATACTGGACAAAATATCAATTAACATTTTTAAGATTATATAAAAAAAAATCCGATGTATCGGGTAGACAATAAACATCTTTTTTAGTAAATGAGTTTAAGGGAAATAAAAATGATAATGATTTATTAAAAATGGATTTTTTTTAATTTCTTACTGTCAATACAAAAGCGATATTCTCCATTAATTTCAGAAGAAACAGCACGAGAGATAGCCAAGGACTTTCACATCTTTCAACAATGTCAAGTTGTAACTTTTTTTAGTCTACCTAACTAAAACTGCTTTTGTTTTATTGGTGAAAGCCTTTTACCAATAAAACAAAAGCCTTTGTTTTATAGATAAGATATATTTGACATAAGACATATGTCTTTCTATAGCAAATTGGCATTTTATGTTTGCCTATTTCTAATGGAATTATTTTGAATTTGTCAATTATAATTTTAGTTATCTCTATTAGGTCCTATGAGAGGTTTTGAAATAAGAAAATCTTGTTTTCATTAATAGTAGCAACTTGATTCTTGTTGATATTGTGTAATTGTACCATCCTACCCTACCCTTTCGAACTGGAACATGACTATCATAATGGCGGCAGGAATAGATAAGGCGGTAGATCCCTAACTGGGCAAGTTGCTGTACAGCACTGCTATCAGTGAGTTAATTGGTAACGACCTGTTTTACCTATGCTTGCCTCTTAAGAGCTTAGCAGTATCTGTTGTCTAGCAGTCCAGCTATTGGACTTGACTTCATGAGGTCCCGGGTTCGATTACGGGGTCGGGCAACAAAAAGAAAACTTGTTTTTTTTTCAATTTTCGGGTAAAAATTAAATTTGGCCCGGATTGGACATGTGCCTGGTTGGCGGTAGACTTGCCACCTATTACATTGTACGACTTAGTGTCTTCGGCTGGTCGTGGGTGCCCGTCGACGTGACTCTGCCTACTTCTTAGGGGATTCGGACGTGAAGATACTTACTTACTTATAACGTGCAACAGTACAACCGGTTCATTTATCAAATGAATTTTGTAACAGATATATTTTATCTACTATCTAATAATTTAGTATAATTATTGTAGAATTTAAATTCATTCAAATGTAAAAACAGGTGTAACGTACATACTCAACTGTGAAAACGTGATGTCGTATAATCGCCAAATAAGTAGCACCAAAATGCCTCTCGAAGACTTATTTTATTATATCGTATAACAAAAAATAGATCGCATTTACAGCGATTCGGCTACCTTGATTCATTTAAATGCATATCCATGAAAAAGTTTAAATATAAAAAAAGGATCTTCACGCCCATATCCCCGATGAGGTAGGCCCAGGCACAACCAGGGCACCCACGACTAGCCGAAGATACTAAGTCCCACAATGTGATAGGTGGCAAGCCTATCGCCAACCGGGCACATATCCTATCCCGAGCATTTTTTTTTTATTAGAAAATTTGGAAAAACCCAATTTCCTTTATGTTGGCCGACCCGGGATTCGAACCCAGGACCTCATGTAGTTAAGTCCAACACCTGGACCGCTAGACCACAGAGGCGATAATAAAGAGGCGATAAGTTTAAATA
Source organism: Calephelis virginiensis (assembly GCA_002245475.1). Classification (NCBI taxonomy): domain Eukaryota; kingdom Metazoa; phylum Arthropoda; class Insecta; order Lepidoptera; family Riodinidae; genus Calephelis; species Calephelis virginiensis. The sequence continues at coordinate 4,092 of NJDC01026876.1, read as the reverse complement.
TAAGAGTATCAAATTTATTCTTAACAAACCCTAACAAATCTTCAACATAATCTGCTCCCCCTCCCCAATCTGCTGAAAACAAAACAGAAAAAAGTAGTTGTTATTTCCTTAAAAAACTGTTTAGATTATTGGTCTGAAATATTATCCTGTCGCATGTGGTATAAAGTATTATTATACCTAATGTGAAAGGTACATTTATAATTACCTTTTGGCTTTAACGGAGCTGAAAATGTAGAAAATTTCTAATTATTACTTGTATATGGTTATCTTGTTTGCTGTAAGAAAACTTTTAATTAACTTTTAATGAAGAATACTTATTCCACCAGCAACTTCGGAGAAGTTTGAGCACGATCTGACATGAAATTACTCATCACTCCACAATACGAGTATTTTTATAATTTCTCCATTTTCGATATTTTTAAAAAACGAAGTAAGAATCAGTTTTTTTGTAATATAGTATAGTTTATCATGATCTTAGCCTTATTTCGGTTATAACTCTTGTACAAACATTTTTGGTATCGAAAACTAGAAAACTTGCAACTTTAAAATTTGCTTACTTTGTTTTAATATACTAATATTATAATAGATAGATATATAAACTAAATAAAACATATATTACTAACATATACAATGTATAGTATAACATATAGTAATGTTTAATATTATACATAAACATAGATTTACTAGATGGTCGAGTTTCGCAGCGACTTGCCCGGATTGGTACCACCGCCTTACCTATTCCTGCCACCATAAAGTCCAATTGCCGTTGTCGTTGCCGTTGGTGTGTTCCGTTTTAGAGGGTTAAGCAGCAGGTAAACTTACTTTTGCTCGAGGCCTAACATCCAGGCCTCACGTTGGTAACGCACCGTTACTACCTTTGGCGTCTCTAGGTGGCATGAATTTGTTAACACCAGGAAATCTGTGTGCTTGTTTGCCTTCCATTATTGTAAAAAAATAGATAAACATAGATACAAAGATACAGTTAATGATAAATTAACTTTATACCTATATTACATAGTAATATTAATTATTATATAGTAATAAATAAATAATGTCGTTTATTCATTGTCCATGCAGTGCTATTTATCATCAAAATAGTACGCGTGCTACTGAAAGATATTCGCGATCGAGATCATGTCAACAATCATGTCATTCCAGGCGTAAACGCCATACTGAGTATACATTATATGATTATCTTACGTTTATAACAGTGTTGTTTGATCAATTGTTTCCGGACACATTAAAAGCCTCTTCTAGGCATTTTAGCCGTAGGTGTAAGATGCGAAAATATAATTACTTTCAAGACTTGACTTTCAGGTATATAGTACCTCAACTATACAATTTTCTTCGGGATCCTGGTAAGTATCCTCTAGACGTCTTTAAGATCTGTGTAGATATCGTCGACGTATTTATTTGCTAATTCTTTTTTGTTATGTTGGTTATTGCGAGTAGAAGGATTATTTGTAAAAAAAGATGGGAAAATTGCTGAGAAAGTAGAAAAAACAATTCTTCAATTTTATCCATACAAACTATTAGTAGATGTTAATGTAAAGCAATACAAAGTTTGCTGGTCGACTAGTCTTTAATTAACGAAATTTCTTCCGGTCAATTTTTCATAACAAATGAAAGAAGTAGACCTACAGTACAGTCATATAAACTATCTAATAAATATTATATCATAAACCAATAAATAGGGGTTACTGACACGTCGCAATTCCTGCCAATCCACTGAACTGCAATTCTGGTCCGGAAAAGGACCGCAGTTCGAGTTGCGTAGAGTTCGCAGCTGGAGCTGCGTACAGGCAAATCGAGGAGTGGGGAATGCCAAATAGGAACGTGCAATATGATTGGTGGATTGGAAGTGAAAATTAACGAATTAATTGATTTAATGTATGAGAGATGTCTGGATATACTGTGTGTAACGCAGATTAAACGGAAGAGTAGTGATACTTTTGATCTCCCCGGAGTCAAGTTGGCTCTGTGGTCTGGTGTACCAAGAGCGATCACGCCAGCGCTTAGGTAGGTATCATCTTATAGTCTGGCTTAGCCTCAGGCCTGAAAAAGTATGGTCTGATTGGTCTGGGCTGATCTAGGTCCATATTAAGGTGGTAGTGACGCGTGTTTGATTTTAATTGATAGTCGAAAGAAGAAAGTCTGGCTAGACTATGTATCAACTTTGCAATCGAATGACAGTATGAAAGAGTTGGAGAAATAAATGTACCGTTGTTACAAGAATATCGCCAAACACTTAGTGAAAGGGAAGCACGAAAAAGAAAGTATCACACTAGAAGAGAGGTTGGCTAACACCTTCGAGATGAACACCAAACTCTTTTGGATGGAGGTGAATAAGTCTCGGAGTTGTTCGTCTGCCCCTAGAGTGAATAGAAATAAGTATATGAGTGATGATATTCTTGCAAGCAAGGATGACTTAAATTACTTAGATTAGCGGAAGCATGTGATGGCGTTATGGTGGTAGAAGTTGAATGGGCGACTAGAAGTGTGAAAAATGGTAAGACTGCGGGAGTAGATATGGTACAGCTGAGATGATCAAGCTTGGTGGTCCTGCCGTCCGGGACTCTTTTTGGGTTCTTTGTAACAAATGTTGGAGGACTGGCAGAGTACCCGAAGACTGGTAGCGCATAAAGGCATGGGATCACGCATGGACTTCACCAGTAACATGGCCATCAGTTTGATCAGTTTAGCATCAAAAATCATGCTAAGCTGGATATACGAATGCACGGGATATACGAATAATTATTGTGGGAGGCTCAAGCCAGAACGAATGTAAGAGTTTTAGTTGATGTAATGTTGGAGCGAGTGAATGAAATTGTATATCATAATTTTGCTTTTAGCAGGGATGGAAGGTACATCTCCAATTTGGAAAGGAGATTGTTTACCGGGAATAGTGTGAATGGAGCGCTGGATAAGTTATTTCAAAGCGAGATTTTGAGTCAAAATGCTAGACTCGCTTTGCATAATTCTGTGCTTATCCCAACGTTGTTGTAAAAAAGTAAGAGTTGGGCATGACAATGACTACAAGCATGAGAGTAGGATAAATGCGATTGAAATGAGTGCGCTACAGAAAATCTGTGAAGTAATGCTAGCTGACCGCAGTCGAAACAGTGAAATCTGAGAAAGAGTGGGATTAAAAGCAAGTGTTGTTGTTGAAATGAGAAAAGACATGTGCTCCAGTTTCGGCCATGTGGAAAGAATGGCAGATGAAAGATTGACAAAGCATGTATGCAATGCGAAGGTGGATGTTTGTAGGTACCCGGGGAGACCAAAGTTTACATTCAAAGATCATATCGCTCGGATATTATCTGAAGGCGGTGTCAAGAGTCTTCGTAATCGGCGAGTTTGTATGAAAAGCGCAATGAATGTGAAGGATGCCAGACAGGTTTGTCAGGATCGTGAGGTTTGGCGCTCGATACTCTTTGCCTACCCCGTAAGGGACTTGGTTTGAAGTTATGTATGTATGTATTTCATAAACTTACACAATTAATATATACAAAAGTTAATTAACACAAACTTATATAAATCGCCTCTGTGGTCTAGCGGTCCAGCCTCGGGCTTGACTTCTTGAGGTCTCGGGTTCGATCCCTGGGTTGGGCAGCAAAAAAATTAGAAAATGTATATCTTGAATTTTCTAATAAAACGAACGTTTTGGATTTAACGTTTTGAATTAACGGATTGGATATAATTTTGTGCCCGGTTAGCAATAGGCTTGCCATCTATCACATTGTGGGACTAAGTGTCTTCGACTAGTCGTGGGTGCCCTGGTTGTGGCTCTGCCTACCCCTTCGGGGATATGCTCTTTTAGCAAACGCAAATGCTCTTTTAGCAGTTTCTTGAAAATATTAAGAGTTTCACAGCCTTAAAAAGAACGAGAACAGTAAATACTCTCTCTAACTCTACATCGATCGCTTGACAAATATCATAAGTCACTCGAAAAAACTTTTGTTTTGACCACCTCGTTGATCGAAAACGGAAAATTGAGATAGGGTTTGGGTTTGGGTATCGCCTCTGTGGTCTAGCCGTCCGGGTGTTGGACTTGACTGCATGAGGTCCTGGGTTCGAATCCCGGGTCGGCCA
>NJDC01026856.1:0-14361 GCA_002245475.1 Calephelis virginiensis | reverse complement strand
TTTTAATTTTAATTTCTTTTTTTCACTTGTTCATACAGTTCTACCTGTTTGAACACCATCACACAACTAATGAACCATTCACTCAGTTGTAGGCTGTAAAGTTCAGTGAGACCTTTGTTATACGTTGCCTCTATTACAGTAGCCATAACTGCAGTGCTTGCTCTTGTCATTTACTATCATAATATGTCTTTACCATAATAATGATCAAATTAGTTATTTATGTAAGCACACAACATATTTAAAAATGAAGCTGAAAGTGAAACTCACAACTCAGTTTCACCACAAATAAGATGTTTGAAAGACAGTGCATCCCCAAGACACTTACAATCTTTATTTGTGTCTACGTAACAGAATCTTAGAACTTATTTTTCACCCACTCAAAAAGTTCAGATTGAGTTCAAACTTCACACACTTATCAATTATATAAAAGGCCAAGAAAATTAAATTAAAAAACTGATTATTATAATTTGAATCTTCTAGATCAGGCACCAAACCCAAAATATTATTTCTTAGAGCTTCCAATGTTTGCACTGCGTATATGATTAAGGCTACGAAAAAATTTAACAAAATTGTACCCCTTTCAAATTCCTATAAAATTTAATTTTATGGTCAGGTGTTAGCACTTTAAAATAATGTATGATTTGAGAAGGTGTTTTTATAGATGTAGTATCAATCCTTAATCTTAAATACAAAATTGTTATTCATCAAAAGCATATCTTATATATTTAAAAATCTTGTGTCACGATGTATGTTGCCGATAAACTCCAAAACTACTGAACCGATTTCAATCAAATTTCACATGTACCCGTATTTTGGTCTAACTTAAAAGATAGGATCGTTATCGTCTCAATTATTCACTTATGTCGTGAATGTAAACGAATAAAATGTATTAATAAATTGTTTCTTTACTGGTAAGTTTTATGAAGTTCTCATAGCTGGCGGTGTACGTTGATTCATCGATAAAATTCTTCAATGTTGATTGACATCTAGGTTGCAAATACAACCAGTAGATGGCGCTGTGTTCTGTTTCTTAAAATATTAATTCTATTACTTTGGAACAATCGATCAATCGATTCTTCTCGAAGCAATAAAAGATAGGATAGTTATCATCTCAATTATTCACTTATGTCGTGAATGTAAACGAATAAAATGCATTAATTAATTGTTTCTTTACTGGTTAGTTTTATGAAGTTCTCATAGATGGCGGTGTACGTTAATTCATCGATAAAATTCTTCAATGTTGTTTGACATCTAGGTTGTAAATACAACCAGTAGATGACGCTGTGTTCTGTTTCTTAGAATATAAATTCTATTACTTTTCGAACATTCGATCAATAAGTTTATTTTATATTTTAACCTGACTCGACAGACGTCCTATCTATACTAATATTATAAAGCTGAAGAGTTTGTTTGAACGCGCTAATCTCAGGAACTACTGGTCCGATTTGAAAAATTCTTCCAGTGTTAGAAAGCCCATTTATCGAGAAAGGCTATAGGCTATAATATCGTCACGCTAAGACCAATAGCAGCTGAGCACAAACGAAAAATGTTTCAAAATCGGGAGGTGAACGTAGGCTACTTTTTATCTATAAATTTCAACGGGTAGCGTTGGAGTGCTACGAGTGAATATTAAATAAATAGACTACGCGGGCGAAGCCGCGGGAAACAGCTAGTAATTTATACATCTTTACAAATAAGTAAAATAGGAGTGGGTGTAATGTGAAAAAAAACGCTTTTACTACATGCGTATGAATGTAAAACACATTACATTTTTAAAATTTTTGTCTTTCTGTTTGTTCCGGCTAATCTCTGAAACGGCAGGACCGATGTTGGTGGGACTTTCACGGACAGAATGCTGATGTAATAAGAAGTAACTTGGACGCTATAACGTCAGTGCTTGACGTTGACGTGTTCCGTGTTCGGAGGATAAGGTAGCCGTCAAATTTACTTTTACTAGAGGTCTAACATCCCGGTCCGCTTGCCTTCCAATACCAAAAAAAAAGCGAAAGTTTGTACGAATACATAGATGTTTGTTACTATGCGGATTTAGGTGTAACTTTACAGTTTAGTTTATTCATAATAGAGAAATTTGTCTGTTAAATTACCATTCCATACCATAAAATTTAAACGCAAAAAACCGACCTCGATTTCAATAAGTTTACTGTTGTACTTAAATGTGCGTTGTTTGATTAGAATCAAAATGTACTTAGGTACAATCAAGTGAGTAAATAATTATCTAGGAATTAAGGACAGCCTTATATAACCTTAGAAGGTCTTTGCCAATAAGACACATTTGGACAGGCTATCATTTGGCGTGCACGCCTAACTTCATTGAGTAACCGCGAGGCTCGGGTTCGATTCCCGACGGAGACAGGCATTTGTGTGATGAACTTGTACATCTGTATTTCCGTGTAAAATATTTGTTCCGGTACCTATCTTATTCAGTATTTCTGTGTAGTATTATCGTTTATTAACATCTACATTTCAAGCACATAATTTACTTACTTTGGGGTTTGGTAAATTTGTGTATTTCGTCCAACGGTATTTATTTCTTACTAACTAAAAAGTTGATTCTTCGTTAATATGTGCTACCCGTCGCTCAAGTCTAAAAAACAGAAATAAAGAATAGTTTAAAAATCCAAAGAGACTTTTACATCTAGATGAACTTAAATCTAGAAAATAATTTTCTTAAAGTTCAAATAAAAAATAAATTTTATTAAAAAAAACGATAAACCCAACTGCATAAAAATACTTAACATTAAAAAAATAATAAATCAAGCCAAATAATTTAACAAGAAACATTAATCTTGAATTATTAACAACAGAGATATGCCTGGTCATCGCATCAGAGTAGGTAGTTAAGTACTTGTTAAAGAGCTCCATGGTTTATCTCCGTACTTACAGCTACAGAACTTCCTTTTTCAAAGTTGGTTTAATAGTAGGTAGGTACATACAGTAGATAACACACATATTATTTGTTGACTCGGAAACAATTATTCCTTAGGAACTTAATTTCTATATTATTATTATTATTTCGTTTGTAAGAGATAGCATGCATCTAAAATAAGTTTAGTTTGTGAACAGCAGCATCACCACCAATGATATGGTTTTTTGTGTTACCAAAGAGTATATAAATACTACGTAATACCTAAGTGTTTTTTAACAATATTATAAACTATTGGGCTTGTTTTATTCTTTTTTTAATTTTTTATGTATTTTTATGTAGCCGGGTTTTTTTAGTTATTAATTTTTATTTTACACATAGTTTTAATTACTTAGAATTCATTTACTTCCGTATCCTTAATATTATACAACATAGTTCCCTGGTCACGTCTGTTTGTTCGCAATGAACTTAAAAGTCTCATACAATTTTCACCAATAGAGTGATTCCTGAAGAAGGAAGCGATCAGTGTACATCAGGGTCTCCTGGTGGTAAGAGACAACTGTAGTCTATTTACACCATATGACGATGTTATAAGTGTGTGTCGCTTTCCTGTGGTCGGGATGTTAGTAGTCCCAGGTTAAGTCCCCACGCTTTTTTCTGCCACGATGAAAATTGGCCATCGCATATGACTAAGTAGCGCTATATGGCTGGCAGAGGGGAAGGTTTTACTATAAATTCACCTATTCTAAATGCTCGTAGATATAAGTATGTCTTTGTGTCATATTCGTTTATTAACCACGTTCTTGACACATGCATATGATTAGCTTACTTTGGAGTTAGATTTAATTTGTGTAACTTATGTAATTCTACATACCTACCTAACTATTATAGGATTTTCAACTTCTTTAACAGAAATTTGTCTGTTTTTGTTTCATCGTGGTAATTTTAGCTGTCTTCATGTGATTTATTCGAGTGTGGCCTGAAGCTCTATCTTCTAAGGTTCTTGGTCTCTAAATAAAATTTATTTAATAATACGTAAGTTTAGGCGCCATCGAGAGAAAATATGGTCAAAGTTTTTTTATAATTATTGAATTTCGTGTTTATACTGAGTCAAATTAGTCAATTTTGGTGGCATTTTGTACAATTTCGTTGGTCGAATGGCTAGCGTATACGCCTAACTATATAGACCAACCGCGAGGCTCGGGTTCGATTCCCGACGGGGGCAGGCATTTGTGTGATGTGTGATTGTTGTGAGTGTGATGAACATTTAGATTTCTCCATTTTCCGGGTCTGGGTGTTTATTAAATTTATTCTGGTATCTATTTAAGTATTTATATCTATTAGTATCATTGACTTGCACCCATAAAACAAGCATATAATTTGCTTACTTTGGGGTTACATTTAATTTGTGTGACTTGACCAGGGATATTTAGGTATTTATTTATTTTGTTCAGTGAAACTGCACAAATGAAATAATCATGAAGAAATTAGCGTATCGTGTATTTCCTCGTTGTCGACAAATCTAACTATATGAGTTTGCGTAATGAGGCCACCGCTTTACCTCACCTGACTTGTTGAAGACTTATGATTAATTATAATTGAATCCCGATTTTGGTAAATTTTATGCATATTTCTACTTGACTAATGGCAAAATGCTAACGCGAATGCCAAAACCTAAGGAAAAGAAAGAAAGAATTAATACGTAGTATTTACGTAGGTAGGTACTTTTTGATACCTACTATGCAGTTTTTCATGTGGCATGGAACAATAAACTCGTAGCGAAAAATGTCTCCCACTCGCAACAGAGTGTTCAACATCAAGCTATAATAAAAAAATTAAGAATAGCATAGCTATAATAAAACTAAAGTGCCTATACAACTAGTAATAACTAATCTACACGTAGAAAAGATTTCAATTGGAGAATCTGTTAGCAATGTTAAAATAATAGGTTTTTTAGCGTATGGATATTGGATACATTACTTGCAATGCATCAATGGATGCATGTGAATATATATGTCTGTCTGTTTCTTCCCACTAATCTCTGAAACGGCTGGACCAATGTTGACGGGACTTTCACTAGTAGCCGGTAGTTGTAATAAGGAGTACAGCTTGTCAAAAAGAGTAAAAATTAATAGATGCGCTACCGACATACATATTGCAACCCACGTCCTTACGTACTACCTTCCAGTACACTTCTGTACATACCTTACCTAGAACCTATTACTTACTCACTTAAAGCATCAAGCCACAGGGTACATTGTTAGGCATTGCCATCAAGATGTGATGAGAAAATTCCAGTAAAATTAACAGAGATAGTACACTGAGAACAACCGTTCCATAAGGAGTCAACCACGAGCATACCACGCGTCTGTGTCGCGCGGTCTTTAAACTGTAGTGTTAACGTAGTGATTATATTCTATTTGATAGTGTTATTTTAAAACTGCGATATCTTCTAAGATATTCATTCAAATCGGGTGATGTGAATGCAATTTTGTTTTAAATTTAATACTTGTGATGAATGACGTATTTTTTTGGATAAGGATTAACATCGTGTTTATAAAATAACCTTCGCAAATAATGAATTATTTTGAAACAAATTTGGTTAGCATAAAAAAGGTTATAGTGAGCTAACCTTAAAAAATAGATGTGCTGACGCGGACTTTTTTAGGACTTTTAAAGGGGAGCAATTCATTCATACGTCATGATTTTTTACGAAACTTTCACCGTTAACGCAGTGCACGCTCTCAGTAGGAAAAAATCCCCCGATTTAAAAAAAATATCAGTGGTGGTCCGCTCCTATTGATCTTAGCGTGATGATGAATAATAGCCTATATCATTCTTCAATAAATGGACTTTCTAACACTGAAAGTTTAAGCAAACAAACAATCAAACTCTTCAGCTTTTAAATATTAGTATAGGTAGTATAGATTTTGGTTCCGAGCTCTTGCAAAAAAATATAGACTGCTTTCATACCAACTTAGTCCTAAAAGGCGAGTTTCGGTTCATTTTATTAAGAGAAAAATCTGGAAAATTAATTTGTCTATACTAAACACATTTAGCGGTGACGTGGTTTTGCACGTTCCCATGTTTATATTCTTTTATAATAAGATTGATAAGTATACTTTTGATTAAATTATCGCTATAAAAAGTAACCTATGTTCTTTCGTTCCTCATTAAGTGTCTAAATACAAATTTTCACTGTTATATCTTCAAAAATGTATATTTTCCATTTTCCACACGAACATTCATCACCTGTTTTTACCCCAATTTCCTCCCCAATTTTCGCTATAAAAAGTAGTCTATGTTCTTTCATTCCGAATAAAGTGTCTGAATACAAAATTTCACTGTTATATCTTCAAAAATGTCGATTTTCCAGATCCATATACAATCATCACCTGTTTGTACAATAATTTCCTCCACCAAGTTTCGCTATAAAAAGTAGCCTATGTTCTTTCGTTTATCATAAAGTGTCTTAATACAAAGTTTCACTGTTACAGTTTTAAAAATGACGAATTTCCATATAAACATTCATCCCCTCTTTTTACCCATTCTCCCCTATTTTTTTGCAATAAAAAGTAGCCTTTGTTGTTCCTCAGGGTCTATTCTATTTCTGTACGAAATTTCATCAAAATCGGTTTACTGGTTTAGGCGTAAAAGCGTAACAGACAGACAGACAGAGTTACTTTCGAATTTATAATATTAGTGTGGACGTTGTTTGTGTTTTCTTTCTCTTTCTTTGACTGTGTGGCTCCCCTTAAGAAATCCACAAGTTAGTTACTTCATATGACCCGACAAATATTAGTTAACCTTTCTAATGTTACTGATTATATTATATGTTATAAAAGACATTACGAATCACGAGTAACACTATAGCAACAGATATTTATTTTCGTTTGTTAGCTATAACAACAACTACTCATATGCTTACAACTGCCATGATAAATGTCGCAAAAACGTGCAAAAGCAATGCAAAATTCGATTAATTTTTATAAAGTAAATAATGTGCTTAATTTCAGGGCGAAACTTAAATCTTATGTGGAAACACTGCTTACTCGTCTGTGTTTATTATTGTATGTAGATATGTCAGAGAGTTTTGGCGCCATCGTGAATGAAGATGGTCGTAAATTTTTCACAATTATTGAATTTAGTGTAAAATATGAGTAAAATTGGTTAATTTAGGTGGGAATTAGTTTAATTTTGTTCAGTGTAAGTGCACAAATGAAATAATCATGAAGAAATTAGTGTATCGTGAATTTCCTCGTTGCCGCCAAATCTCATAGACGAACTTGTGTAACGAAACCACCGCTTTACTCAAGACCCAGACATGACTTTGTAAATGGTGACTATTGACTGAAATAAAGAAATAACACGGAAGACAATGAATATATATAACAAGAAAAAGATTTATTAATACGGAAGACATGGCTGTATGGACTCAGATCTTTTGCCTTTCCCCGACTGGGATAAAATAAAAAAAAAAATGTAGATATGTCAGAAATTGAAATTTGTGAGTGTTGTGAAATGTGAATTTGAATCTGAATGTTTCGCGCGAATATTTGTTTTTATTAATAATACAAAATGAGTTTCGCTAAACAGACGAAAACTTTGGAAAAAGCATCTATTAAAAGTATTATTTTACTACGGCGAAAACTCAGCAATGATATTTTACCTTGTAGTGAAACTATTATAGTTAAAAATAACAAAGAACAAGATAACTCTGAAAGAGCCAAGCCGCAACTTAAACCTAAAAATGAATCAAAAGAATTTAGAGTTAATGAAGTAAATATTCAAATGATATCAAGAAATATATATGAACAATTGTTTAATGGAAAGGACATGCCCGCCGATCCAAATATCATGAAAAGGTAAAATGTCTTTATCAAATTGTCTTATGCTCTGGAATTCTAAGAAAACAGGAGTAGTTTTCCCCTGTAACTCCCTTATGCAGGTAAGAAATATGAGAATGTAACTTTTTAGTTACTTTGAAAAGTATAATATCCCCCAAACAATATCTGCCGTCGCATGTTTAAAATACATGCAAAGATTATGTCGCCAGAAATAGGGATACAATTTTTATTTTTACTAGGTGGTAAAGTTTTGCAGCGACTACCCGGATTGATACCATCGCCTTACCTATTCCTACCGCCATATCGTCATGACATGTTTCGAATTGGAGGGTAAGGTAGGTTAACTTACTTTTGTTCAAGGCTTAACATCCCGGCCTCAGGTTGGCAACGCACCAATACCACCATCGGTGTCTCTAGGCGGGGTGAATTTCTTACCATCAGGAAATCCGTCTGTTTGTTTGCCTTCCAATATTATAAAATAAAAACTTTTTCCAGTTTCCTTAAATAGTGACTAGTTACATAAATAAAAATCTAGCCCGGTAGCGTTGTAAAAGTCGTTAGACATACACAACAGTAGACATTTCGAAAAAAAGAAATATGTTTACATCTGGTTAGGTAAGTTATGGCCAGTATCTTCACTAAGTTAACCAGACAGTAAAATAAGATTTACTTTACCACAAAATTTTGATTTGTATGTTGCCTTTATGATATTTATTTTAATGATATTCTTTTAGCGTTTAAGCTGCAATTCCTGTGTAAAATGGCTCAGCCAGCCAGCTTAAAGCTACTAGCCACATTTTCAATGAAATCAAAGTTGTAACTTTAATTTAATTAAATTAAAGCTACATGTTTGATTCCGCTGGAAAACATTTATCAGCAAGCCATGATATTTTAAAAACATTTATGAGCATGAGCTTAATTTTGAATTTTACTATCTGTTAAGAAAGATTATGCCATTTAAGTTATTTTAACTCAGAGGTTCTGAAATTTAATATTACGAAACATCCACCAACATACACCACATATTATCAAGTGATAGCTAATCAGACTGTAATTTATATCAATAACTTTTATGAGAAATAATGTGATTAAGTACTTTGGTTTTAAATTTAAATTTCAATGGCTCAAACAAAATTGTTTAAAAATAACCACTTCCTCCCTATACTCTTACTAATGAGTTACAAAAACAAAAAGTTTCACAGAAACCTTATAGCTTTTCTATGGAACTACTTGTTTCATCAGAAATTATGTTGGCAATATATGCACTAATAAAATGCAAAAAATTATAAATAATGAAAACAAATTATGCACTGCACAGTGTGCTTTCATTCATTCAAGACTGCATGTGACGATAGTATTCTAATAAAAGTTTAACCACTGTATACTACCTACCTGTATACCTTTCTTTTATGGATAATTATTGTAGCTGTCAAAACCATCTATTAAGACATGGCATAGATTATCACAAATGCAATCATTTACCTGATGTTCACATAAAGTTACCAAGGCTTGAAGGAAAAGATGTTGTGGAACACTTCTACAATATTGGTGAAAAGCAGTGTGGTCCATACAGAAAATTATTAAAGGATATATCAACTGCTGCACTTCCTGAGTTACCTAAGGTATTTTAAGCGATAATTCAGTAATATAATTAAAATTTATTCATAACCACTCACCCGTCCGGACCTAATATCTATTATACTGTTGTCCGTCCAACTACATGTGGCGCTGATTCGATTGGTATTGCACTCGCATGGTGTATCAAAAAACTTTTATAGCTTCTTAACTATAATACCTAGAGCAAATACAAATACTACGAAAATTTTATAGAAGACAACATATTAAATCAAAATATTTTTTAAAAACTGAAAATTTTATTTAACATATTAAAAATAAGTATAAATATTGAATTTGAAGATGAAATAAAATGAATTTTGTATTAATTTCCACCACAATGTCACAACAAACTAGACGTTTTTTCCTTTTAAATTATGCATTAATCTTTATGTATAATTAACTCTAAATAGTTAAATAAATCGCAACAAAACACCTCTGTTAATAATTTTATCGCAATGGTCCCGAGCGCTTTCGACTCACTCGCGAACTCAAAATATAGGCAAGATGGACCCTTAAGGACTCGTTCAGACTTATTTACGCAACTTAAAAAAGACGGTTATGGTTTTTTCTAGGTGGAGTTTTAAAATAAACACCAATAATAATATAAATGTAGTGTTTTATTTAATAATCCTTAATAAATAAAAAAATCTGGGAACATTGTAAGTGTAAAAATAAATAAAAAATCAACCATCCATATATATCCATAAATTTATATTACATTCTAGGCACTTCGCTGACACATAGCCAACGATCTATCGACTTTGTTTGAAGCCAGTTTTTACAGGAAAATGGTGATGTTCCAGTATAGGCCTAGTATGTGGTTGTATCATCTGTGTTTCTGTATTGTTGAATTATATTATTAAACTACCACAAGGGAAATAAAGAGCGATGAAACCACAAAGAAAAGTCAAAAATGATAGCAAAAGTCGACAATCATTAATAAACGTAACATTATTCCTTATGTCAAATAGATAAAGAAACACCACTACATGAAACACCACGGCCTTAATTTGAACCATTTTAGTTCCGTCCGTGGATAGTAATCTATCCAAATCTAAACACCTGAGGAATGCAATGACATTTTTATGGAATCTTCCTTGAATATTGCATATTTCTGTTTTTACATTGAATTATTATGTTTATGACTAACTATCACTCCATATTTCACTGAAAACTATGTAGAAATAACTAAAATTGGGTCAATAACAACAATGGCCACTCCTACGTAATTTTTTTCGAAACAGCTATACTTTGAAATCAAAAATATGACTTCATTTTACTCTTAAAACTGTGATATGAATACTTAATTATAAAGCACAAATCATCTATTTATTTTAATGTATAATAATTTATGAACAAATGAATAAAACTAAAGTACTTACGACAAAATCGCTGGCGCTTCAAAAACACTTGATCAAAGCATGAGTTATCTGAACATAAACGTTTGTTTCTTACACTACCATCTCATGATTATTTGGTAAAGTAGTTCGTCAGTTATTGACTCCATAACTCAAACTCAACACGCAAAAAGTAATGCATAGGTATTATCGATAGATGACGGTTTTATAAAATTTGTAGCTAAGGATACCAAAGTATCCTTGGACGTACAACTACCTTTTTGTTTTGGATAGTAAAGTATCCGTGGACGTGTGAGTGGTCAATTATTTAATATTGTGCCATTGTTAAACCTACATGTGATATCTTATCAGTAGAATATATTAGTATTTAAACATGATTCTTTTTAGTTTTTTGTTTCTTTTCTTTCTTGACTGAATGCTAAGTATCTGCCTCCAATGAGACTGAGACCAGAAAAGCGAAGCATGAGGGCACTTACTACTCAATAAGTAGAAATCAATGGACTTGTAGTTATAGACAGTAACTTATTAGATGAAGCTAAATGAAAATTGCTTGATAGGTTTTAGGCTGGATTGTAAAGTAGAATAAGATGGTAATCTGAGCTTCTAATAATAATAACTAAAATATATTTTTATATATTAATCACTCATTTGTTTGCTTTCTATGAGTATTCTTTATCACATTTGGTAACATATTTACCCAACAGGCATATTGTTAACATGTTACTCTTCCACTCAATACTTAAAATTTTATGCTACAAATTATAATCTGAATAAACTTGTAAGCTACTGAACTGCTTTTGGTTAAACTTTTGTTTCAATGTAAAAGATTATTTATAAAACATAAGTTTTTTTTGGAAAATGTAGCAAGTAAAAGTGATATGGAGGCGTAGTTATAAGCAACAGGTAATTGAATATATTTGTTAATTTTTATTTTAATTAGAAATGGTCAAAACAACAAGGATGGAGCAAATACACGTCAGAAGGAGTTACGCCAGTACCATGTCCCCCAGACAATGCCTTAATATTTGATGTAGAGGTTCTTATGACAGCTGGCAAGAGGCCTACATTGGCCTGTGCTGTATCTCATGAAGCTTGGTAAGTTAAAATGATAAACACAATGGAATAAAACATTTACAAAAATACAAACAAACATATATATATCTTCACGCAAAGTCCCTTATGGGGTAGGCAGAGAGTATCGAGTGCCAGACCTCACGATCCTGATAAACCTGTCTGGCTTCCTTCACATTACTAACCCTTATCATACAAACACGCCGGTTTCGGAGACTCTTGACACCACCCTCAGATAATATCCGAGTGATCTGATTGTGGAATGTCAATTTTGGTCTCCCCTGGTACCTACATCCATCCACATTCGCATTGTATATCTGCTTTCATATGTCATTTTTTCCACATGACTGAACCTGTGGAGCATGCCCATTCGCATTTTAACACAAACACTTTATTTCAGATTATTCCATTTTTTTCTCAGACCTCACTATTACGAATGTCGTCAGCAAGCGTTACACTACAGATTTTTCGAAGAGCTCTCATTTCGACCACATTTGTCCTACTTGCGTGCTTTTTCTGACATACCTAACTCTTGCTTCCATACAATAACGCATTAATTTTATTACTTTATATTCCAAAAATAATGCATGATTTAATGAAATACCCTAATGCAGGTGTGATTGCTTTGATGGTAAGTGAGTTTTTGTTTACGTTTAACTAAAGTGGTCATCCACAAGCTTGAGTTCGATTAAAGACAGGCAGCACTCACACTATATCGAGCCGCACAGCAGCATCCTGCCCAGCCTTGTTCCCGATTGTTGGCCGATTGTTTCCCCGTGTTGGTCCGGACTCCTTTGCAAAATAGACCATCTGCCTTCCAGCCAGGCAGCTCGTATAAGGCGAGCATAGGCTTATCGTCACTAACGCCGTGTCATCTGACTAGGTGGTAGAGTTTCGCAGCGACTCACCAGAATTGGTACCACCGCCTAACCTATTGCTGCTGGACTTGTTCCGGTTTGGAGGGTAAGGTAGCCGGTAAACTTACTTTTGCTCGAGGCCTTACATCCCGGCCTCAGGTTGGCAGCGCGCACCATTACCACCTGTGGTGTCTCTAGGCGGCGTGAATTTCTTACCATCAGGAAATCCATCTGCTTGTTTGCCTTCCAATATCATAAAAAAAAATACTGTGCCGACGCCGCTAGGCTGAACTCGCTACTCTCCATAAGTCAGTGTAGCATAGACAATTGTTACAGTTAGATGAATGTATATGCGAGTATTTGCTTTGGTTTAACTATCGGGTTGTAGCCAAATAAAATTAATTTTACTGATAATTAAGACAAGACATGTAGATAATTATTGGTAAAATTATGTCAGATATATACTTGGCCAATTTAAATTAATTTTTTCTATCTTCTGAAACCTGCGTACATTTCATTTACAAGCAACTTTCAGAATAAAAGTTGACATACTCTTATGAATAGCACAAATAAATTTTACAATAATTTGAAATAATAAAAAAATGGAAACTAAATTAATTAACATAATAAATAATAACGATAATGTTTATCCATGTAAGTAACGTTCGTCCTTTTGTTCACTGATGACCCTGGTTTGCAGAGTCGTAAAGAATATTATTTAGAACTACCTTATTTTATGTTGTCTTATTTAAACGTTGACGTAGACAGAGCTTGTAATTTTAATATATGTGTAATATGTTGTTTATTGTCTCAATAATTGAATTGTGTAAATTCCAATGAGATTTAATAAAATTCTTAAACCATATATATATTAAAAAAATATTGCAGAGAATATTTATCCATTTATTTACAAAATAATAAAAGAAGTTTACATGAACTGCTAATTTTTAATTTATGTTGTTCCCACGTAACAATTATAGTACATTCTTGTCTGAAAAAGTTGACAATTTTGTACATCTGTAATGCCAACACAGAGTTAAAACAACAAATCAATCTTGTAATTATTAAAATAGCTATTGTGTATGTATAGAACCTTCATCAATCTTAATTTAAAAATGTCAGTGTTGGTACACAAGCTCCAGGGCTCGAGTCAGACAAATTTGATTCATAGGATTTTTTGGTTTTTGTAAGCCTATGTACCCAGCAGAGTGCTCAGCTCGACAAATCACTATTTTAATGGATTGGACTGTTCCCTAAATCACCAACAAGGGCTGTCTCCTAGGTGACCGAACCTCAACTTGACACAACACGCTACATTCTGGGCACCGGGCTGAAAAGGGGTTTTCTTCGCCGAGACCCACGACGACAGCGTATAGTGGTGTTTTATGAGTTTGTGGTGGAATTAGGTAGGGGGCTGGCGTTTTTCCCTTGTAATCGGATCGGTGGGATCAAGAAAAAGGTAACGGGGTGGAAAGTTCTTCGTCAGAACTGTCCGTAGCTGCAACTACAATGGTCTATGTCACCTTTGTTTGCTTTGCAATGTACTCCGTCCCGGCTGCGTATTCCTCAAACGTGCACTATCATTTATTGGTGATATTGGTGGACTTGCTTAACTTGGTCTAAGCTATGTTACCTCTTATCTACCTAGCCTACTCCCAGCAGGGTACACAAGGATGGCGAGCTTCAACACCATAGTGGCAGAAATACGAAAGGAGGTAATACCAATC
>NJDC01026831.1:0-10102 GCA_002245475.1 Calephelis virginiensis | reverse complement strand
AGTGTTTAATTGAAGTTCACTAAAGGACAGAGTTTAAGGTTATGTGCCGAAGGGTCTGGCACTAGTTTTTTAACCAACTTGGAGAAAAGGAGAAGGTTATAATATGTTCGTATTCTTTTACATATTTTTTATGTATAAAGCTAACTCGATGTAACTGGCATTTCTGAATCGATTAAAAAAATGGCTTATTTCAGAAGTAGTCCTAATCCCATTGCAATAAAATCTGTATCTGATAATGGAATCACAAGGATATATCACTTAATACTTAAAACTTAATGTGCTTAAGTTACCTATTGTCATTACAGCCACCAAGTACCTACTACTCTTTTGCAATTTTGTACTTGCTGATAAATTACTAACAGTACTCTAAATAAAATTAGCGAAAAGCTATTGTAATGGGCTGATGGTGCTTAGATTCCTTTAATACGTACATCATAGATACGACTAGTTTACGACAAGTCTCTTAGACTTAGAGGGTAGGCAGAGAGTAAAATTTCTTTAATAAATGTATATTTCCAATGCATTGCTTTACTTATACATTTTGTTACAACTCTATGTGCCTATATTAAGATAGATATCCTCAACGACTCAATATAATACATTTATTGAAAACTAGCCAACCCGACAGATGTTCAAGTTAAATGTTTAAAAACTAGGTAGTGCTCTGGGCAATTCTTTTACGTCCCTTAAATGTAATAAAAGCGCATACGAAGAATAGGATACAACAAATGAGACATTTATCAAAGAAACTGTAACACTTTTTAATCTTTTTATTTAAATATCGGATATATACATAGCGGATACATATCCTATCCATATTCATTAACATTTAATTTCAAAAGAATTCAACAAATCCAATAATTTTATTCATTGTTTATTATTTATTACAAACTAAACGTAATCCTCTTACGTGAGAATACCTCAAATGATATATCCGATTCCAATTTAAATAAAATCGAGATTAAATAGCCCTACTGCGCTGGAGAGTAATCGATAGACTTGCTCACATGGCCAGGATCCCAACCTTAAGATGCGATGTACTCGTAATAGTAATAGCTATTCTGTCTACTATGAGTGCTATCAATAGTATCAGTCTTACGCTTCCAGCGCTATCTATTATCTTCGCTATCTTATTAAACGTGAAAAAAAGGCTGCAACGTTTTTTTAAGCCAATAAATTCTTGAAAAGTTTTGGCGCCATTTTTCGTAATTTTTGAAATTCCTGTACATACTGAAATGTAGATTTTGATGACGTTTTTACAATTTTGTTCAGTTAAAGTATAAAACAGTAATGTCGCCAAACCTGACTAGACGAGCTTGAGGAAGGAGACCGCCACTTTATCCAAAACCCTGACATTACCTCTTATGTCGACCTATGATTTATTTTAAATAATTCATTCCCGATTAGGGTTGCCAGGTCACCAAACCTAAAAGCCGGACAGTCCAGCCAATTTGGCCGGACATTTGGGTAAAAAAGCTGGACACTCTACATTATTGATGATTTTGTCTCAGCATTAGGTAGAACAAAAAATATGTATGTAATACCAGTGTCTTTGGTAATACCAAGCTTTTTTAATATTTCTATAAATTCTAGTGAAAAAAAATAAATAAAATCGGATGCCAAATCAGTCTTAGATACTTTATTATTAATTAAGTCAACGTTAAATTCTAGATACATTAATCTACATATTATTTAAATTCTTCTTGAATATTAACGAAAGGCACAAATAAAACTTTTTTAACAAAAAAAGTCAAAAACGTATTTTTCTGTTAAACAATGAAATATAACATCGTCGTTCATGAAATGTAAATAGCCTAACAAAAGCTGGACAGGCCGGAACCAAAAAGCCTGACTGTGTCCGGCTTGGCAGGCAACGCTATTCCCGATTATGCTAATGCGGGTTAGTTGAAAACTTAAAATTGACTAATGCTAGTGGACTAATGCTAACGCCCCTACCAAAAACAATTCATAAAAAGACTACTCTAAATTTAGTTACGGTTGTAACGTTGTCTTGTTTTCCAAAGTATTTGAAGAAAATAAGCCTTCCTGATAATAAAAAATTACACACCGTCTAAAAGACAACAAGCCTAAGATCTACCTATTTAGGGCTGACAAAAACTAGAACGCAAGCGTAACGTACGTGTTTTCCGTGGTACCCACGTCTATCCGAAAACACTAAGTTCCACAATATGATAGGTAAACCTGTCGCCAACCGGGCATATATTCAAACCCGAGAAAATAAAAAAAAACACATTTTCCTTTGGTTTGCTGACCCGGTACACGAACATCAGACCGCAGTAGTGATCGGACCAAATATAATATTAGATGATATTTTTGTAGGTAGGTATAGTCGGTGTTAATTTAACAAAAGTCTCTTAAATCCAATAACTTCCAATAAAGTAAATCCTTATTGTTTTTTATTATGTGATCAAAGTCTTATAATATACTTAAATACGAATTGCCTATTCAATAACTCTGTAATTTAATTTTAGAGCTATTATATAGTATATTAATTAATTTAATTTAAATTATTAAGTTTTGACTACTTGACACTAGATAACGTTGTATTGTTAAGTTAAACGTGAACTTTTAACTTTTCCTACTTCACGCTAGATGGCGCAAAGACATGTTAGAAGTTACTCATTCGTTGGTTAATTTGTAAGTTGTTACTCATAATAACAGCTGAGAAGCAAAGTACTCACAAAGAAGATAAGCTTATCAAGTATTTTAACGAATATAAAAATAATATACTCATAAACAATATATATTTACGGAATATATTTTAACGCTTACAGTCAAGCGTAACAAAAAATGCGCGTAAATGTAGAGATTTCACGCCTTGTCATTAACAATTTACAATTTAAAACAAAAACTCATTAGAAGTGATTCAAAATGGTTCCTCAGTATTCTTTGTTTTACTGTGGATCGATAACTTCGAGTGCAATGATTTACACAATACTATAAGTCATTTGAGAGAACTCTCCCTATTATTGCAACTTTTCGGGATATTGATACTTCAAGTGCCAAATTTTGACGAAATTGAAAAATTTTCGTGTCACAATGTTAGTTACCGTACCTACTCCTCCGAAACGGCTTTACGGATTTTCACCAAATCTTATATGAATACTCAGTAGGTCTGAGAATCGGCTACTATCTATTTTTCATATCCCTTAGTGATAAGGGTGACTCACCCCATTTTTTTACTAAAATCACATTACGAAAAATAGAAATAGCAGAACAACGTCTGCCGGGTCAGCTAGTATTTATCTATAAATTAAAAAAAAATCCCTTTGGGCACCTCAGAATGACGAGCTACCACTAGCCACTTGGTAATGCGCTTAAACTATTTAAAAATAGTGAATTATTTTCTTAGACTAATTATTCGAAACTCATGTAGGTATATATATGTAATAAAGTAGGTACATAACATGTGTGGAAAATATACAAATGTGTATGCTTGAATATCCTAATGTAGCATATTTCCTAGTGATATTTATGATTTTGTTATTACTTCTATGAGTATCAACTATTAGGTAATCATTCAACAATGTATATTTTGTAAACCGGTAGCTTCCACAAACAACATGTAAGTAAATATATACATAAGTCTCCTCTCTATGTACGCAAAAATATTTGTACACAGATTAAGGTCTTAATTGGATGGATATTTCACGATTTTAAATAAATATTCCTGGACAAGTTACACAAATTGAATCTAAGCCCAAAGTAAGCAAATTATATGCTTGTGTTATGGGTGTTAGTCAACGATTCTTATACATATAAATACTTAAATAGATACCAGAATATATTTAATAAACACCCAGACCCGGAAATGCAGACATTTTATTACTTTCTTATATCTTTTATTTGCTATATATCTTAGAATTCAATATTGTTTTGACACATTTTAAGAGATAAGGACGCGTTCAAAGAAAATATTATAATTTAGGCACAGTAACTGCAAAAATCCGGCTAACTTAGACAAAAAATGCATGTTTTTTATTAGATTTTACAGGAATTTCATTGTCAGTACGTCTAAGGTATGCCCTTTCAAATACAGAAATAATTATTAAAATCGGTTACGAAATTAAGCAAAAATAATTTAGATATTATGGAGAAATCATTTCTTCAATTTTTTTCTTCTTTCTTTCTTCGTCAAAATTTGAAAATATAAGGTTTATTGGAAGATAGGGTTAATCCTAGTTACCAGGGAGTTTGTTTTGCCATTTCTTCTCCTGACTGGATAGCTTTGGATACAGTGGTAGCTTATGGAAGTTAGGGTTCAACCTAATCATATTTTAAAATTTTGTTCAAATATTAAAATATATGTTATAGATCTAATAATAAATTTGCATAATTTAAAAAAAATCCCTACCACAATACGCTAGAATCGGTTGGTATGAGCAAATTTCTTTTGTAACACACATACTAAATAAAAATAAATATATTCAATTTTTTTAATCCACTTTTTATTGAAGTCAGTTATATTTTGCAGTTTTTGGGACAAGTGACAGAGTTTCTCTGGTCATGCATAGCATGTGAGTTATGCTACGATCCATAACTCCCTGCCAGAAGATTTTGCTACTCCAAAAATATCGCTAAATAGGTACAGCGAAAACTATCAAACCAACAATAAGCAAACGACTAGATCGTAAATTGTAGTACAAAAAATTTACCAAAAAGACATTATATAAAGTAGAAACACTGGTGATGTCTTTTTTTTTCTTTTATTATCTGGGGTCTAGCGGTCCAGGTGTTGGACTTGACTGCATGAGGTCCCCAGTTCAATTTCCGGGTCTGGCAACAAAATAAAATTTGATTTTCTAATTTTCTAATAAAAAAACGTTGGTCGGGATTGGATTTGTGCCCAGTTGGCGATAGGCTTGCCACCTATCACATTGTGGGACTTAGTGTCTTCGGCTAGTCGTGGGTGCCCTGGTTGTGCCTCTGTCTACCGCTTCGAGGATATGGGCGTGATCATACTTTTTTTAATAAACACCCTTAAGCACAGTAATCACAGATCCTTAACAACATTCATAATCCGAGGATAAGCTTACCCAAACCCACAATAAGTCATAAACATTAAAATAAAACACAGCACTTTCACGTAATGTTAACGAGGGGTTAAGAAATAGCCAATTACAAAATGTAATGAACGGTCTTAACATTGTGATGGGACCTTGTCTCTGTAATGAGGGTGATAGGGCCGTAAAGTAACGGGCGATTTCACGCTGAAGTATTAACGTCATTAGGGCTCTATACCTCCCAAATCTGCCTAACCAAGTACTACCACTTTACGTCTTACTTGTGGTTTATTTCTATCTTTATAACTTGCAGATTGCCTTAACGTGTCTAAATTGATGTATTATAAGGTCACAAACGTCCTTAAGACGCTATATTTTCCAATTGTCCTCACGAATATCTAAAACTAGATATTTGGCAACGGATAATTAGCAACTTTTTATGTGCATTAAAAAAGAAAATTTACCTACAAACCGATACATGATTAATAAAATTTGGTTCGCTAGAAAAAAAACACATTTTTTTACAAAAAACATTCTTTTTGACGTTCCTTACGTTCGTTCTTTAGAATCAATTGCATTAGTTTCTTAAGAAGATATGTTTATAACAAAATCGGGATGATCTGAATAAACCCTTTAAATTAAACATGAGCTCAGGTTTTTATAAAAAAGCTTAAACCTGTTTTTTTTTTAATAATTGAAAATACTCGTATGTCATCCCTGTATCTGCAGCATGCGCGTCTGCATATAATATAGGTATGACATATTTTCATTTACTTTTTAAAAACAGTTTTTAGTGTTTGAAAAACTAACCTCATATTCAATTCAAAGGTTTTTTTGGGATTACCAATATTTAATTTCTATAAACATAACTGTTATAGAAACCAATGTAATTAATTCTAATTCTAG
This sequence comes from Calephelis virginiensis, assembly GCA_002245475.1. Lineage (NCBI taxonomy): Eukaryota > Metazoa > Arthropoda > Insecta > Lepidoptera > Riodinidae > Calephelis > Calephelis virginiensis. The sequence goes on along the minus strand of NJDC01026831.1, from coordinate 4,172 downwards.
AAATGGGAACGTCAAAAAGTGTGTTTTTTATGAAAATTTATATGTTTTTTGTATCGATCCAAATTTAAATAATTCGTTTCGGTTTCCAAACTTACCCAAAAAATATATAAATAGTTAGTACACATACAGAATTGTTATTTATTCGTTCTTAACAGTCTAGTTTTAAATATTCGTGAGGATGATTATATGTTTGGGAAGTATAGCGTCTTAAGGACGTTTGTGATCTTTCTGTAGTAATACATCAACTTGACACAATCTGTCAAATCAAACAAATATTGAGACAATCTGAGAGTTTTGGCGCCAACGAGAGAAAAGATGGTCGAAGTTTTTTTCATAATTATTGAATTTCGTGTTAATATTGAGTGAAATTAGTCAAATTTGGTGGCATTTTGTACAATTTTGTTCAGTGGAAGTGCACAAATGAAATAATCATGAAGAAATTAGCGTATCGTATATTTCCTCGTTGCCGCCAAAACTCATTACATGAGCTTGTGTAAAAAGGCCACCGTTTTGCCCAAGAGCCTGACATGACTTACTGACGACTTATGACTGATGACTAATTAAAATTAATTGAAATTGATATTAAATTTGATGCAAATTACTACTTGACTAACGGCTAAATACTAACGTGAAGGCCAAAACCTAAAGAAAGAAGAAAAAGAAGAGACAAACTGAAAGTTATAAACTTAGAAATAAAAGCACAAGTTAGACATTAAGTGGTAATAATTGGTTTTGTACATTTACACTATGTAGTAAACGGGGTTTACTTTGTATTAGGGCCTTGTTACTGTAATGAGGTGTGAGATAGAGCCGTAAAATAACGAACAAACTGACGCTGACGTATTCACGCTTTTGCAGACTTCAGAGATGACACGCTAGTTATAAATAAGTTCAGGTTGATGGTTATATCCCACTTACCAAGAGCCGTATTTACAAACGAATATGACTTAGAAATTTTAAGATTAGCGTGTACTTATTCCTTAAAGGTCTGTGATAGTCATCGGTGCTACTTCTGGTGTTATGGATGTCCGAGAGCGGCGGTGATCACTTTCCAGCAGGGGACCCACTTGCTCGTTTGCCTCCTCTTATGTAATAAAAACAGCGACTCTAAACGAAGTTATCAACTCGAGTGTATGTATGTTTTTGTATGTTTATTACGCGATTACTCAAAACATTTTAATACATTAACGTAAAAACGCTAACAACAGTCTGCAACATACAAACATAGAAATTACATCAAGACCAACACGTAAAGTAGTGATAATTGGTTTTGTTCATATACGGCCAATGTTAATAATGTATCTCAATGTAATGGATTTCAAGCAATCTAGATAGCTGCGTATCCGCCGGCCTATCCTATACCTTATTTCCATAGTTATCCTGTGCACAGATATATTATTGGCAAGCGATAACATAAAAATGGATCAAAATATCAATCTTGGACAGCGAGTTTTGGATTAGGATTGATTATTAATATTGGCCGTTAGACGATGTAATAAAACCTTAATATTGTATTGGGACCTTGTTATTGTAATAAGGTATGAGATAGGGCCATAAAATAACAAAATCACATATCCATCAAGTTTTTTTACTAAAATCGGGTTTCAGTTATGCAAAATTAGTCACAAGTTAGCAATAAAAGTCATATCGGGTCTTGAGTAAAGCGGTGGCCTCATTACTCAAGCTCATATAGTGAGATTTGATGGCAACGAGGAAATGCACGATATGCTGATTTCTTCACGATTATTTCATTTGTGTACTTTCACTGAACAACAGTGTACAAAATACCACTAAAATTGACTAATTTCAATATAAACACGAAATTCAATAATTATGAAACAACTTGGACTATCTTTTCTGTCGATAGCGCCAAAACCCTTTGCAGACTCTTGTGATGACCAAAGACACACTATACTCTATTTTTATAACTTAAACGAGTACCAAAATGTTCTGCTTTGCTATTGGTCTACGTAATCAACATCAAGTTCATTTCCAATCAGAACGCTTTGTGCTCATTGTCAAATTACAATGGCGCGTTCTGATTTGTTGAAATCGCCTCTGTGGCCCAGCGGTCCGGGTGTTGGACTTGACTGCATGAGGTCCCGGGTTCGAATCCCGGGTCGGCCAACAAAAAGAAAATTGGATTTTTCCAATTTTCTAATACAAAAAATGGTTGGTCGAGATTGGAAATGTGCCCGGTTGGCGATAGGCTTGCCACCTATCACATTGTGGGACTTAGTATCTTCGGCTAGTCGTGGGTGCCTTGGTTGTACCTCTGCCTACCGCTTCGGGGATATGGGCGTGAAGATACTATAATTTGTTGAAATGAACTTGGAAGTCGTTTGTTATAAATAAACAGACAGGAGTATCACAGAATATGATTAATCGAACTTTTAAAAAACCACGCTTTTAGACCGATTTGATAAAGGAGTAAGGTTATCAATTCGACAGTTGGTATGTTGTATATTTTTTTATGTTTAGTATACGATTGTTTGATGCGGGTAATGAAAAGAACTCGATATTTATTTTTTAGAAGTATAAATAAAAAACCACTAGTCTAATCTTGATAAAATGTATATGCGACCATCTCTTTTTAGTTTCAAAAAAGGAATTATCAAATCTCAACTTGATAATAAAACTGGACTTTTTTTCAGTTTTACTGTTCAGTTATTTCAGGAAGATCTTAGTCATATCCGTTTGGAAATATTGTCGTTAGCAACTGATTTAACAAAGGTGTTGAACAGGTAAATTTAAAAATAGACAAAGTGATAACAGTTGGTAATAGCCTTTATGATAAATGGTCACATTGTAATTATGATTAGTCTATGTTGTAGCCGCATCGTAATCTACATTTTTGAATTATATAAAAAGAGATAAAACTAGATAAAATTCTGTGGATATGTATTTAGCACTAGCCGACCGGGTAAACATCACTTAATTTTAACATCAACTAACAATTTCTATGGTTTAAACTTTAAAGCATTGTTATGCTTATTTTCCCTGGAATTTTTAGGCATGATTCGATGACCACGCGTAATGGGAATTTGTTTTTCTTATATATTAATATGTGTTGCCAAAACTTTGGACCGCTTTTTACGAAAATTGCGCCTACGCAGGAGCATAAAATTTGACACACTTAAAGTTTATGTGTATGAAAAGTGCAGAACGCTAATATTTTTCAATAATAATGCGTATAAAGTACATTAAATCATTAAATAAAACATTACCCACACTACCATGCATTGAAGACACTCAAACAAATATATTGATGTTAACGATAAAAGATCACAGATGGCGCACTAAAAAGTTATGAAACAAAGTAGTTGATTTTGAGAAATGAAGATGGCGTTTTTATTAACAGAATATTAAAATTTACTATGGTCGAATTTCAACCAATGGGTCACCACTAGTATATATAGATAGGTATTTAGAAATCTTGTTACTCAAACAGCTATACTATTTTAAAAAAGAGAACAGTAAATCTAGCAACGTTTCATAGAATAAGACAGCGAACAAAACACACCTCTTATGATGGGAAGAGACAACCACGGCCTATAGGCACCATAGATGCTCGATAAAGAGTCTCGCGTGAAAACTTATAATTCAAAATTACTTATAATCGCACATCATAACAGGGGCGGTTTTCCCTATAGGCCGAGTAGGCCCGGGCCTAGGGCGGCTAAATTTAGGGAGCGGCATCTGACCGTCCTGAGTCCAGCTGAAGTAGAAGAGAAAGCAGCAGCGTTAAAAATATTTACTTTTCTGATCTTGAAGAAGGTTTCGTTGAAAGTGTTAACATTTTCGCTGCCAGTGCTTTTCGAGCCAAAGCAAAATCGACACGCTGATGTCGCCAATGACATTATTAAAATGGCTTCATGATCAGGATCTCCACACCATTTATCCTAACGTTGATATAGCTCTACGCATGTGTGTTTGTATCCCGATTACGAACTGTTTTGGTGAACGCAGCTTCTCGTGTTTGCGGGTGAAAAATTATTTACGGTCGAAAATGAACGAGGACAGGTTGAACGCTCTGGCTATCCTCTGCATCGAATCACAGTTGCTACGGTCTTTAGATTGTGATGATTTGATCAACGAATTCGCTGCTCAGAAAGACAGGCAAAAGACAATTTGTGAATAACGATTCATTGCTTCTCACAAATAGAAATGGT
>NJDC01026830.1:7475-21086 GCA_002245475.1 Calephelis virginiensis | reverse complement strand
ATTATCCGAGGGTGGTGTCAAGAGTCTCCGAAATCGGCGTGTTTGTATGAAAAGGAATATGAATGTGAAGGAAGCAAGACAAGTTTGTTAGGATTGTGAAGTCTGGCACTTGATACTCTCTGCCTACCCCGTAAGGGACTTGGCGTGAAGATATGTATGTATGTAATTGTGTCAATTCTACATTAGCCGAAGGAGTTTTGTTCCTACCTGGTGTCTCCTGACATCACATTTATATGTTTTTTTATTTTTAATTTAACAAAAAAACTTAATTTAACACAAACTTGGTATTTCCAGCGGTCTCCACACTAAGCTAGCCTGTGTCGTGGATTATGTATATATAATAGCTATTTATGTAATAGCTTCTGTTTTTGCGTAATTCACGTTTAAATGTATCTGTTTCGTGTGTAGTTTTACTTCTGTTGTTTTTAAGTTGCTAAGTTTAATGAGTCGGCAAATGCCATCATACACATAAGAAAGAAAAAACAAAACGACGGGTTGCACACCGGGAATGCCGGCAGAATTGAAAACTTGAATATTAACGTTGTGATTAGGGAATAATTTTGCTCGAATTGCTTTAATTGTCAGTATGCAAGTTCTATTATTTGTATGGTAGAATACAATATTCATTTAACGCGCTATCACACACAAACATGACAACACTAACATTCGTGCAAGCGCCCTGCGCTATCTTACGAATTTTCGATCAGGTCACGGGTCCTGACGCGAGTTTAGAAGTTTTTCCCCATTCCAAAAAAAGTGCGCAACGCCGCTAAAGAAGTTTTCAATTCAAAAATCACCTTATGAGCTACCTCAGTGTATTATATGCTATAAACTGAATGTATATAACACACATTATTGAAAAGTCCGAAACATGCAAGCGCTGATTTTCTTGGAATTTTGTGTTATTTTGAAACCATACAAAAGTTTCAACATGTTTCAATATATCGCTGTATTTGTTCCTGTCTACTTCACTGTTATAACGTCAATTGTTATCGGTTAGACATTTCATATTCCATTGTTGGCATCAACTGGCACTTTTATTAAAAAATTGAGTTCGAAATCAATTGTTTTTGTTGCGTTCGATTCTTTTTCAGAACCTATTTTGTATGGCTTTCGTTGCAATGGTGTTTTTTGAAACAATATTCAATTGCTTCTGTATTGTAACGAATCACGTTTTAATAATTATGTTGGAAATATTTTTATATAAGAGACGACTAAGTCGGGCGATCAGTTGATAGTAACTGATCACCACTGATGCCCAGTTCCTATAATCAACAAAATATAATCCGTAAGTTTCATATTTAAATTCAAAATAGCTTTTATTTCGTAGATTTATACAAAGATTCTTGTAACGCGTCTATATAATTCTAAAAACGCGGCCACTCACTGAGAAGATCCGGCAAAAGAAACTTAGCGGGCTTATCTTTTGTCTTATAAAACTAATTTACAAAAAATAATTACATTTACAAATAATTTATAGAGATTGATATGAAGATCAATTAATCCCAAACATTTCTGTCTTCTAAATATTCTGAAATCTTATAATAACCCTTACCATACAACTTAATCTTAATATTTTTTTTTAATGTATAAAATGGTAAGTCTTAAATTTAATTTAATTAGTTTAACCTTCGTGGTTTGCTCAAAGTAACGGAGCGTTACTCATATTTTCAAAAATAGTTCACAGTTAACTGTCTAAAACGAGCAACCGTTGTTAGCAATCTTACTAATCGCACAAAACATTACTATCCGTAATTAAAACGACTTGTTTCTTGAATATAGGAACCGACTATGAAACAACAACTAGTATTTCAGATAAAGTAAAATTTGTAATAGTTATGACAACCAATATCTCTTTGCAGGATCAAGATGATCATAAAGTTAAATGATATGAGGTATAATAGGCATACTTACCCGGAGTCCAGGGACTCTTATATAAAATAGACCATCTGCCTGTAGTCAAATTCAATTTGGTCATAACCAATAAGACTGCTGATGGTAAAGTGCAGTACTACAATTTGTTTGGGCCTTTATTATTCCTGCTGCCAGAAATAGTCATGTTCCGGTCCGTAGGGAAAAGTAACCGGTAGACTTGCACCATTAGCCTAGAAACACTATCAGAACTACGATGGATCTTAAACATCTATTGTTATATACAGACTCTGGTCATCTTTTACCACCAGGGAGCTGTGCGTTTTTTCGCGATTTAACCACATAAAAATATACAAATCTGTATTAAAAATATAACCAGCTTATACGAATAGAAATTGCAATTTTCGCAAAAGGTCTTTGAAGATCATATTTGTAATGTTTGCACTAACAAACAGCGCCGCCGTCCTAACTTATAAATTGAAGATGGAATTCATTAATTCAAATGGGAATGAATTAAACCTAACTTCGTTATTTTTTGTTGCTTGAGCAGTTTTAAAGATTACTTTCTGCACCCAAACATGCAAACATGGTATTCTGTGATATAACAAGGTATATCTGACACTCCCCTGCTCTCGCCAAGACAAGACGAGCAAGCTCACTACATTACTAGAAGCGTATCATCATAGTAGCCCTCTAATCAATTAAGTTTTGTCTGTATTATACTAGATAAATGTTTTTCTTTTTAGGTGCTTCGTCGTGGTGCAGGTAGGTTGTAGTGGCCTTGTTAAAAAATAAAACTAATAATCATACCCCTGATATACTTTAGGTGTAGTTGACATCTAAGAACTTCCGATTTCATCTCCCACTCACTGATGATTCCTGACGTCCTAAAAGGCTAAAATTTGGCTTAAATAAAAATGATATGACAACTTGTAAGTTTACCCTACTTCAAAAGCTGGGGGGTAAAATTTTAAGCAAAACTTCGTTGTTTAGTTAAACCAAAATTCTTGGAATTTATCTGTAATATATCAATGTAAAACATGTAAAGTTTTAATTACTTAATCATGATACTTGAGATTTTATTGATATAAAAAAATAAAAAAAAACATTTTGCTATGTACTTTTTCATTAAACAAGGCTAGTATGAGTACACAAATAACTAAAACATTTGAAACTTGAAACTTCTACTATCCCAGCCCCATTAACCATAAATTAGTGTAACTAGTATTACAAACAAAACAAATAAAATTTAGAACTTTTATTTTATTATATCAATCTTTACTTTGCGTCTGTTCTCTAGCAGTCCGACGTCGGACTTGGCAGCTTGAGGTCCGTGGTTCGATGCCCCGGGTTGGATACCAAAATAATTAGAAAATGTACATTTGCAATTTTCTAATAAAGTAACGTTGCCCGGGATTGCCATGTGCCCGGTTGCCACCTATCACATTGTGAGACTTAGTGTCTTCGGCTAGACGTGGGTGGTTATATTATATAGGGCATAATGTAATGGAACATGTAATGAGAAATAAGTACTTCGAACACAACAGTACTAATTTATAAGACATTTTGCAAATCTGTCATTGCGATGAATAAGACATTTTGAATTTCAGGCATTTTGGGGAAAGATGATTTTGAAAATTATTTATAATGGCAATTGAATTTTTTAAGATTAGGTTCCTATGAACCGCAGGGGTTCCATGCAGGTAAGAATCCTATTGTGGAGGACATGAACTAAATTTTAGCCAATTTAATGGCATTACACAAACGTTAGAAGATCAAAATAATTAAGAAATGCGAATAAAAGCTTTCGTACATAATTTAAACAGCTTCTTAAATGTTTGTCGTTACGTTTTATTGCAAAACAATTTGATGCCCAAAGCGTTTAATTCTAAGTAACGAATTTTTATGAAGTATAAATATTGTGAAATCTCCACGGAGTTTCTCAAAGTAAGCTAAAAGACCCCAAGAGGTGTTTTATTGTTTATAGAGGATACACACGATGTGAACAACACAGTTGAGTTAAAATTTACATGATTATGAATTATTCGGTTTGGTGAATAATTATAAATAAACAAAAAATACATAAATAAGTATCCCTGGACAAGTTATTCAAATTGAATCAAACGCCAAAGTGAGCAAAGTATATACTTGTTATGGGGATTAGTATTTTCTAATACATATAAATACTTAAATAGATATCAGAATAAATTTAATAAACACGCAAACCCGCAAATGCAGACATCTAAATGTTTATGCCTGCCCCACGTCAGTAATCGCACCCGAGCCTCGCAATTTGACGGTGTAATTAGGCTTGTACGCTAGCCACTCGACCAACGAGGCGTTTCTGATTTCTACATAACTATACTTTAATGTGCAAATGAGAATTTATCATTTGAATATCGTACGTAATCGTATATGTCAACGTTTATTCTTATGGCTATACTAAAATGGTCACAAAATGACTAAAGTTTAATAAGGAAACGAGTCTTATTAAAAGGGTGGTGTTAAAAGTAAAAAGAGTAATGAAGAATATGGAGAAAACTAGGCAGGTCAGCAAAGATCGCGGCATTAAGCACTCGGTATTCCTGCCTACCCTGCCATGGACTTGTCATCAAGGCATATAGATAGACGAGTCTTCCACATAATATCTAATAAAGCCATATCCTCTATTACTAATTAAAATTAGTATAGAAACAAATAGGTAGCTTATAAAAATACACAAAATTTTAATTTACTCACTTATAATTCTTCTTGTAACTTTTACAATTATTTTTTTTTATTTTACATGCAGTTGGTGCAATGTCATATGAGTTTTTGTAAAAGAACACGAGTTGTGTGATCATAAGTTTGAAAACCTCCGTTTCATATCTTACGTTTATGCTCTCTAAGATAAAAATATTATTTTCCGACATGTGACCTCGAAAAAGTTTTACAACTAGAATAACAATTGAATACGAAGGGAAAGGGAGAAAAAGCAATACTCCTGTATGGCAATAGGGTTCTCACCATGAAGTTATAATACTACTACAGGTTACCCTCCTAATAGAGACCTCAAGTTATTTCCTAATATTGTTATGTACTCATCTCTCTTTCGTTTTGACTTTTTTAATTGACATCACAAGAAAAGAGAGAGAAAGACTTAGAAAGAGAGGTCAGTACATTAGAGTGCGTTAGCAATATTTGGAAATGACGTCAGGTTTTAGTTTCGAATGTGATGCCAGGGCCCTAACCATGAGTTTACGGCTTGTCAAGTTTACTATGCTCTCTACCGTCTCTGTAAATATTTTGTATGAAAACTTTGAACAGCGCCTCTATTGGTAACTAAGAGAAACACATTTTTAGACCAAAAGTGTCATAGATTTCGACACGTTACATACCAAACGTAATATATACCAATTTACGGTAAAGGTTCGGTAGTATTATAGCCATGACTAATATTAAAACAATGTATGTCAGGTTATGTTTGTATATTTGTTTGTATACTTACGTATTTGCGTATAAGAGCTACCCTACTCCAAACAGGAACATGATCATAACGACAACTGACGTTATAACAGGAATTAGGTTCGTGTTCGGGCACAGAGGGTAGGGTAGCTGGTAGGCTTGTATACATGTTGCCTAACACCGAACGTAGATCAGCAACGAATTTATATTATCTATGCTGTCTATTGGCTAGGTTTGTCTCTTAACGTATATGATGGTATTTAACTGCAAATAGGGCTATATTTACTAACATTTTTAAAGTTTTGCTAACAAATAATGGAACTCGTAACAAATAAAAAAATTCGATCAGAAGTTAAAATATATTCAATGAAATAATATTTTTTATAAATATAACATATATTATTAGTCGATTTGGCGATTTTCGTACTTTGATAGCTGCTGATTTTGTACAGAAATTTTCGTTTTTCCAATTTTCCTTGCAATTTTCTCAGTTTTTCTCTTCATATGAAACTTCTCCAAAAAATAAGAATTAGTAAAATTGGTCCATCGGTGAAGCCGTGATGCGATGACCACGCGAAATGGGCATTCATTTATATACAGGCGAACTTTGAAAGGACCGGCCAAATTTTAATACAAGAAGGTAAATGCTTAAACGGTAATGTATTTTAAATAATATTGCCAAATTGTAATATTGACTTTAATAAAAATTCATTTAAAACAGTCCGTAAAAATACTTCACTTGTTGTCACGCTACGTAGTACCTAGTACAAGTCATGACGTCACCCGTCTGTGAATGCGACTGCAGTTAGCGGGAACTAGTTCTATTATTAAACAAAATATCGTTTACGTTATAACCATGTATCTTGTACTTTGCGTAGGATAAAAATTCTAAATTGATATTTTTTTAATTTTGTGTTATTTCACAGATCGAAAGTGCTACTGATTCCGGACCGTTTCTCAAAATTTGACAGGTGCTTTAGATGTATCCCTGTTTAAAGATTTAAATATTTCGTATACAGTCGTGGTCAACTAATTAGGGACACTCTTTGGTTAAACCGAATTGTGAATTTATTTTTTATTTTCCAACGAGTCTAAAACATATTTCATATCTCTTACAAGTAAATATAAGTAGTCATTTATGTGCCCGATTATACAAACAATAACAACTTCTTAAACATTAAACCTCTTTACAGTATAGCTGATAGATTGTCGTAGTGCTATTTTTGTTCAAATAATGCTGGCTGGCCATTTAATTAGGGACACTGTCATATTGCGTTCTATTTTCAAAATTTGAATCTTAATCCTTTTTTACTTCTTCGCTTATTGTTTCGTGGTAGTTTTGGCGGCAATCCCGATATTTATTTTAGGTTTTGAAAAATATTTTAAAGAAAAATGGGTAGAAATAAAAACACTACGAAAAACTATCATAAAATTTGTTGTCGAGCATGGTTGGCCATACCGAAGGATAGCAGAGCATTTAAATTGTTCAAAAACTATGGTATACAATGCAGTAAAACATGTCAGACGCAAAAACACAGATGTAAATGTGCCCAGAACAAAAAGATCGAGAAAAACATCTCCACAAGAAGATAGAATGATAACCAGGTTAGCTAAGAAAGATCCGTTTCTAGGCTCTATTTTAATTAAATGCGAAGTATTTGGGACAGACGAAAGAGCTGGTGTCTCAGCGAGGACCGTTTGACGACGTCTGGTAGAAGCAGGGTTGTTGGGAAGAGTGGCTTGCAAACTACCGTTGTTGAAGAAAGAACATAGAAATGCTCGTTTGGCGTTGGCACGTAAATATGGACATTGGACCTACGCCCAATGGCAACATGTATTATTCTCTGATGAGACCAAGGTTAATTTGATTTCTTTAGATGGATACGTACGGCGTCCAGTAAAAGCGGAAATGAATCCAAGATTCACAAAAAAGCAGGTGAAATATGGCGGTGGAAACATTAAAATTTATGGTTCATTTTCTGGACGTGGAGTGGGACCTGTGAGGAAAGTTCAGGGTAACTTAGGCCAACATCAATACAAGGCAATATTGGAGGAAACGATGCTTCCCTATGCTGAGGAGCATCTGCCTATTATATGGACGTTTCAGCATGATAAAGACCCGAAACATACCGCCCGTTCAGTTAACTCGTTTCTTATCAGTCAGTCAGTATCGGTGCTAGATTGGCCAGCAAATAGCCCGGAACTTAACCCAATCGAGCACATTTGGCACGAAATCAAGAAAAAAGTAGCAACTTATCGTACCACAACTTTAGATGAACTTAATGAAGCTTTTTGTGAGGCATGGGCAAACATTCCTATCGAAACATGCCAGAAACTGATAATGTCTATGCCACATTGGTGTCAAGCAGTAATTACTAACAAAGGTTTTGCTACTGGGTACTGATTTTACACGTAACAAAATGGAGCTGTTAAAGATATTATAATACTGCAAATTATTAGTTTTGTTTATCTCTATTTTTCATTATAGTTTACTGTCCTTAATTAAATGTCCAGCTACAAAATTATACCTTAAAATTGAATACATGTTCAACCTTTGATATTAAATACTTTTTTCTATTTATTTATTCTTTTATTTACAGCCATTTAAAGCATAATAATCGGACCAAATTATGCAAATAATAGTTACTGAGAAATCAATAGGGTTTTATATTTGTATGTACGTAACCGGTTATTGTTCTTCACTATCTTGCATGTCCCTAATTAGTTGACCACGACTGAATATTATTATTTGCACACCAAACCGTGATAGAATATTTTTGTAACATCTTATTAACACACATACTAAAAAAACGACGAGTTGCACTCCGGGAGTGCCGATAGAAGTGAAAACTTGAATATTAACGTTGTGCATTTTTGATATTTTGAAATGGTTAGGGAATAATATCATTCATATAGTAGAATACAATATTCATTTATTGCGCTATCGTATACAAATATGACAACACGAACATTCGCGCAAGCGTCCTGCGCCGTCCTTATTCGCCCAATCAGTTCACGTGACCTGACGCGAATTTAGAAGTTTTTACCCATTCCAAAAAAGTTCGCAACGCCGCTAAAGAAGTTTTCACTTCAAAATCTGTGGCCAATTCGGAAGAGTTGGAGCAGGATTCTACTTCTTAACTTCGACTACCGTTAATTTAGGTGTACCGCGGGCATTCAAATTGTAATTACTTTTAATTTTATGCCAGTTTGATCTTAAATATCCGGAATAAGTATCAAAAAACACCCAGAACCGGGAATACAGACATTCACACTTGTGCTAGCCCCCGTCGGGAATTGAACTCGAAGATCGCGGTTGTTTGTTGAAGTCAGGCATGAACGCTAACCGCTGGGCCAACGAAGCGATCAAATCAATGAAATAAGCCGTACTGCAACTAGCAAAAAGGAAAATTTTGAAACGATGTGACCATACCATAATCTTATTAGGACTAAAATATCCGCACCTGATAATGGTTTCACGGGGTGAGTCTCTGGTGTAAGCTAGTGAAGAAATATAATACTAAAGCTCTCTTGAGGTCTTACAATGTAGATGACATGTCACAAGAAAAGGTTTCGTAATCCGTAACAAATTGCGTCACATTTAGAGGGTGTCATTTCGCACTACCGCGTCATTACGATGGCTCTCACAGAACGTTCCATCACGCTTCTTTTACATACCTGTCATAAATTACGCGTCAAGATCCTTCATACAAAAAAGTATCTTCACGCCCATATCCCCGAAGAGGTAGGCAGAGGTACAACCAAGGCACCCACAACTAGCCGAAGACACTAAGTCCCACAATGTGATAGGTGGCAAGCCTATCGTCAACCGGGCACATTTCCAATCCCAACCAACATTTTTTTAGAAAAATCAAATTTTCTTTTTGTTGGTTGACCCGGGATTCGAACCCGGGACCTCATGCAGTCAAGTCCAACACCCGGACCGCTAGACCACAGAGGCGAGGAGAATAAAATAGCGTCTATTATGTTTTACTGACATCTTTTAAACACATTATAGTAGTACTATTTAAATAATGCGCTTCGGAAGTCCGAATGTATTATATGTAGAGTTATCTATATGTAGAGTTGTTATTACATAATTAATCATTTCACTTAAATTTAGATTAGGTCAGCCAATTTAGAAATAAAAGTATAAAGTGTAAAATGAGTAAAAAGTGTATAGCCGAAGCGCATTATTTAAACAGTACTATACCTACTGTTGTTGTGATTATTGTTCCAACATGACTTTGGTATGACTTTGATAAAATAAATCCGATGTCACTGTTCTTGCCATAAAAATAAGATATCAAAAATAGAATACAAAGATTCTCTTAAGAGATTTCGATGCTTTGATTTGTCACTTAAGAGAGAAAAGGTTTCATCTGTACAAATTGTGTCAAATTAAGAGAAGAGAGAGAGTGTTCAATATAATCCGTAATTATTTCGACATTTACAGAACTTGCCATGATGCTTCTGATAGGTATATATGTCATAAGCTTCTGTGTAGTTATTCAAATGAAGTATGGACGACATTTTTAATAATTTAAGAGCCACTTGCACATTCCTGGGTTAAATATTTTACTCCAAGATATTTTCTAACATAGGACTAATTCAATATATATTTGACAGTTTAACCCGTTATGAAACTTAACTCAAGAACGTGCAAGTGGCCCTTAATGTCTAGAATAACAGGACATTTTTTTAACCGACTCTAAAAAAGAAGAGGTTCTCAATTCTACTGTATGTTATTTGTATATTTGTTACGTGAGTTTGGTGGTTCTTTTTTGAAAGATCTGTCGTGTTTTCGAGGTATTAGTTTTATCACAATCCGACTAGTGGTTTTTAAGTTATACTTCGAATGCACAAAATTTTCACTTACCTATATAAAGGTGAAAAATTTGTTGGCTATTGGCTCAGTAATCGTGTAACAAAAGTACAAATAAAAGAAAGACATACAGTCGAATAGAGAACCTCCTCCTTTTTTTGGAGTCGGCTTAAAGAGGATGCTGTAATAATATTGTCTTCACAGATATTTTACGACATATATGTGTCACGACGAGAGAAAACGCTTGATGTTCAGGAACAAATGGCAATGCATTTGGAGGATCTTTCGCTTTACCGAATAGTAGTGAAACATTCAATCATACATTTTTATGCACCTCTACGAACAAAATCTACAGGTTACTTGTAAAAATAATCTACAAGCGCAATAAAACTTCAAAATCCTGTCTTCATTATTTAGTACACAATTTTTTTATTTTCCATCGTGAAACTTGGTGATTATGGGATCACTTTAGAAGTATTTAGAAGTGTTTAAAAAAATCAAAGGACAAATCGATTAACATACATGAAAATACAGGTGTCGACCATAATATAACATCAATTTTTTTTCAGTCGAAAAATATTTCGATGTCGATTTACAGGTCAGTCATTGCATTTGATTAATAAAAAAAATATTTCAAGTGTAACTTTATTTATTTGTGGGCAGAGTGTCACCGCCATTTTATTTTCTTTGGACAAGTCCAGTTGCGCGAACTTTTATATCAAAAAATAAAAAAAAACATAAGTTTGCTATGTTTTATATTCGCCCAAATCATATAACACTAGATGCCTTATATCTGAATGCCTTTAGACTTACTTTCAAATTATACGGATTATACTTTTTTAAGTAAACTTTATACAAATTCGGGTTTGCTATGTATTTAAGGAAGTCCCACCTCCTATTACGTAATGTTTATATACTCTTTGGACAAGTCAAGCAAAGTGAAGCACAATGGCACTGTAGCCAGTTTTTGAAACTCAGAGACTAAATTGATACCTACTAGTAATGTTGTAAGTTGTTTGCAAATCGTAAACAGTGTTGTGCCTTTATCGAAAAATGTGAATAAAATTAACTATCGATTTAACATTCGCTGAAAAATGTGAACTTGTGACTGCTGAATTCGCATATTTAAAGCCAATTAAACCAAATTAATACGTTGTACTCGAGTTTTTAATGAAGGTCATTATTTAAATTTTCACAAAACAAAATGTATAAAAAATAAAAACCTATCTAATGTCTCTGTATCTAAACACTCAAAAATATCAGTATCGTCGTGTCATGTACTTTAACCTGTTGCTAATGTCGTCGACTTTATAATCCATTTGGCAAATTTAACTTTGATTTTCAAGGCGTGGCCTATACGAGTACAGTCCTATCGCTGTGAAGTTACTTGACGAAGCCCTTCTCCGAAAAGGCTTCGTTTAGTTTAAAAGTGTTATTTGTGGCTTACGAAAACAACAAACTTTACTAACAATTGCTTCTATGTATTAGTGTTGTTGCTTAATGCCTTCAATACAAGCACATAATTTGCTTATTTTGGTTAGATTCAGTTGTGTTAGTCTAAGATTCGAAGTTAGGTCGACCTACACCAAGCTGTTAATAGGATGAAGTCGGTTATATAGCATATTTAGTATATGAAAGATGGGTTGCCTAAGAAAATCCTGGACATTTTTTTTAAATTTTTAAAATGTTTTTTATCCATTAATTGGTGCAATATTAAGATTTTATCCCGACTCACAGCAGCAGAAGTTGGGTTGTCTGTTATTTATCTGGATTGCCAGGTATAAACAGATAATTGTCGATGCTAGTTACTTTCACGGGATCGAATAACAGAAAAAAACATATTAACAGATGTGTAGTTTTATCACAATTTTTATTACAATTTATGTTGATATATAAGCCTGTCTGAAAAAAAAATTTGGAGACATGAAAAATATTTTTTTAAGCAGTTAAAAATTTTCAGTCCAGGATTTTTTAGGCAAACCACTTTTAATATGATCGCTAATATACTTGACTACAAAATTTGTTTTATTCAATTATCAGCTATATGTAAGTCGATGTAGGTTCGGATCTTCTACTATGTAATTTATTCAGGATTTTTAAAAATAACATTTTGATATTTTACATGGAAAACAACAAAGCAAAATACTCAAAATCAACAAATTTAATATTACAAAATAGATTTTTGTGTAATTTGCACACAAGATGCATTTGAAGTTCAAATTTTGAACATTATAGATAGAAGGACGAAAGAGGATAACATAGTTGAAAAATGTGTAGTTAAATAATAATTCTTATCTGTTTACGTAAACTTAACTACCGATTATCACTAATAGATCATGTATCTATAAACTACTTTTTCTGAATAGCCAGTCATGTCAGAACCACTGATTACGGCCTCTATGAGTATTTTCCAACCTTTATTCAAAAAGAAAATACTTTAAAAAAAAAAACAAAAAGCACACTAGTATTGAAAATTTATGGAATTTTCTTTTTTTAGACTTTGTATCTACTAGTATACAAACAAATTTTATATTAACATAATTATGAAACATTTAAAATTCAACTTTCGTGGTCCCGTACAAGAACATTATTAAATTTGTATTTTATAGTTAAATCTATATTAATCAATTGCTATGGCTAGGATTATATGATTATATATTAATTATTACATCAAAATAATTGATTATACATGATTACATAAAATCTAAACTTACAAAAATTAAACAAAATCTTTTAATATTTTAAAAAACATAGTTTAATTATAAAAGTAATATAAAATACAGGTAAGTTAAAATATTTTTTAAAATGAAATGATTTTTACTAATACAGTCTTGCATAAGCAAAGTCGTACGTAACATTTCCTAACCTAGAGTTTTTACAGATTTACTAGTGGAAAAAGAAATTGTTAGAAGAGTGTTTGCAATACCCTTCGTAAGTTTACTCTACATTTTTTATTAGTTCGATAGTGCTTCAACGTGATTTGTTACACTATCATTTAAATTATACAGATATACTTTTTATTATGTATTTTGTAAATTATGTTAGAAGAGACTTTTCACAATGCTCTTCGTAATACAATTTTTATTTAATATTAGTAATTAGTATTGTTTTATGTTACAGGTCATCTGGAATTCTTCGTGTTACAGAAGCGTCAGTGCTGTTATGCTGCTGCATCTCGATGTCATCGACGTGATGCGTTCTTCTTCCAGGGCAGCGTAAGGAACGGCAGAAACCGCGCGTAGGTGTAACGTCATTGTTGGTGCAACAGCATCGGAATATAATATAACCGACTATGCATATTGCAATTACATATAACAAAATAGAACTTTGTTGATTTAAGCCGTCGCTACTGTATGATATGCGGTTTAACTCTTGCTTAATGTCTGCCATTCGCTGAGCTTCTGCTTTCAAATCACTTAATTTTGCGTTATTATAGTTAACGGGTTGTATTTTCACGTTAAGTAAGTTTC
>NJDC01026742.1:0-12800 GCA_002245475.1 Calephelis virginiensis | reverse complement strand
TATATATATATTTTCAAGTGATTAGACAACAAATCTAGCGCACGGTTCTTCTAATAGTAAATGACAACAGTGGCCTAAAGCAGTCATACGTGTTATAGCCGTGTCGGTATCTTATGACCTACTGTGAATTCCATTAACTACCTTTCGAACCGCAATATGGCACTATAATTAATTCAACATGAATAAGCAAGACACTCGTAATCTACGTGGGTAAGTTGAAGTACAGCACTTTTCCACCAGGAGTCTAATGATAACCTATTTAAACCTGTGTTTTCCTCTTACGCAAGGCAGGGAGGCAGATCTTCAATTTTATTTAGGGGATCTAGACCAATACTGTGCAAATAATATAAGAGAATATTGATGTTTTATAAAAGACTTTACTTTCTAAATATGTCATACCAAACAAATAATAAATTTTGAGGTGTAAAATTTCTGCAAAATAAGTTCCGCAAACATTTATGGAAATAAACCTTGCAAAGACCATTGTATCAGTTGTTGGATGATAAACATTCGTTTAAAATTATTGAATATTTATTGACCTATTTATAAATAGTAGTTTGATAGTATAAACTACAACCATATCAATTTCATTAAAATATAGAAGACTTTATGAGATAGAACAACAATTAGCAAATTAACAAACAGAAGAAAAAACATTTCTTCAATACATATTCTATTTCATATTCTATACATCGTGCAGAATTGAGTCTTTTACATTTTTGAACTGAAAACTTCTTTAGCGGCGTTGCGCACTTTTTTTGTAATGGGTAAGAACTTTTAAATTCGCGTCAGGACACGTGACTTGAAATTCCGTAAGACGAAAATTGGTAAAATGGCGCAGGACGCTAATGCGAATGTTCGTGTTGTCATGTTTGTGTACGATAGTGCAGTAAATTAATATTGTATTCTACCACATACATGATAGTACTTTCATACTGATAATAAAAACAATTCGTGCAAAATTATTCCTTAACCATTCCAAAATATCAAAAATGCACAACGTTAATATTCAAGTTTTCACTTCTGCCGCAACTCCCGGAGTGCAACTCGTCTTTTGTATGTCAGTCTTTGCATATTTCACGGTACCTGTGTTCGAAATTTGTAGCAAAAATAACGATATTTAATAAAAATAGGTCTGAGCTATATACTAAAAATGGGCACCAGAAAGCATTTTTGATATTTTGTCTGCCCACGCCAAACCAATAGTGTTGAAATTTGTCTGGCGGATACTCTATGGTACGTACCTTTTTAAGATTTTTTCGTCGGTTTTTTTTTGATGTCAGCATATTTTGTGTTCATTTAAATAATAGTCACAAAACTTGTCAATTGGCAGACATAATAAATTAATTGTAAGCTTATGTTTAAGTTAACATTGGACTATAATTTTAATAACACATTGAACATAACCTGATGTGTACAATTCAAAATTAACAAGTTTATAGACGGAAGGTACTGAAAATCTTGCGTTACTAATTAATGTATAGAAACGCTCTTCGTACTAATGTACATATTAAAATTTTATGCTTTAGGGGATAGTACTTAAAGCTTAGCAAGTCTAACCTTTTTAAAACAAGCTTTTATGTAACCATCGCTTATTTTGTCCTTACACTGCCAAAATATAAAACTACGATTGATACTTGAAATAATGCTAAATAATAGGATAAGGAAATATAAATTCGAAAAGAGCTAAAATGGCAAGGTACATGTTTTGGACACAGTTTTATCTATCTAAATGTAAAAGAAAGTCGGGTTTTTTACAATACTTACTACTCGAGATCTGCTCCATCTTTTATAAAGATGTTTCGTTTTGTTGAATTGTTTTCAGCCCCACATTTGAGAATAACCATTATAACATTAGAAAAAGCAACATAAAAATAAAGTAAAACAATTTGATTTCCCCGGCTCCGTTTCTTAGCCCAAAATCAAGACGTACAGTAGTCACCTGTGTTTGGTTGACATTTTTTGCATACAAACAAAGAGGTTTACTTTCACTTTAATTATTCAAATGGCTAAGAAATGGGATTCTCTGCCTAAGAGGGTGTTACTGGAGCATCACAAATTAAGCGTTTTTACTATTTAGTATAACTCCATCTTCGACCATTTCTTTGATTTCCATCAGGAGAGGTAAGGATAAAAAAACACGTACGGGCCAAGCGGTACGAAATTTGTCAAGACAGCTAATAAGTAATCATCTACAGTTGAGTTGAAAACACAGGCATATTTTTTTAATTTATTTTTTGATAACAAATATAGAATTGACTGATTTTGATAACATAACATAACATATCACAAAATCGACTTTAATTTTTAATTTTTAAAAAATTCGAAAAGTGTTTTATTTATTGAAACAACTAACTAGATTTGACAAAATTTCTAAATCTTTGAAAAAAAATACATGGTTTATACTGTGACATTACGCTACATACATGCTCTAAATGAATGAAAAGCTTGAAATTGTTAAAAACCACAATAAAAGAACCACAATAATACTGAAGATTGACACCAACAACAATTAAATAAAATATATTTTCTAGTATATATTATACTTGAAAGCTGTACTGTATTCAAATGTTATAATTGAATTTCACCTGTTTCATTTCACAGGTTTGACTTTAAAAAAAATACATTTGTAAATTCTAACGAGCTAGTCAGAGCTCTGAATCTTTGAAAGCCACTAATAAATAAGGTGAATCATATAATATATTACCTATAAAAAGTACAAAACGAATGAATTTATAGAATACTTAATTTAATACTATCATCTCATACAAAAACTTACCACAATCAAACCACCATTGAATAACAAACATACGTTGCATTTTTAGTTTCATTATTAATAAATATTTAAACATCATAAATTTTAAATCACAAAGAATTAATTTAATGCAGTATAATGATATTTTACAACAAAAGAAAATTTTTACTCGCTTAAAGTTCAAAGTTCGCTACACAAAAAGCGTAGCATGTGGCACTCTACTGGGAAAGCTACGCGGCGACTGTGGTAGCGCCACGTAGACGTTCTACTGAGCGAAACAATTATCTCGTAGCTGTATATTCTGCTCGTAGCGCTCGCTCTACTTTAGATTACATGCTGTTTATAACATTTCTTCTCTTTAATTTTTTTCGATTTATGTACTTTTTGTTTTAAGATTAGTGGTCCACAAATATCGACCACAACTTGTATTTATTTTAAGGACAAATGCGATTTAGAAAAATAAAAGTGAATTGGTTTTATTTTCTTCCTAGTTAAATAACCACAAACAAAATATGCACGATGTGTGTCTTTTAAACGCATACTGTCACACACAATTATTACGTTTTCTTTCAGACACAAGGTAGCTTTTACAGCCATAAAATATAAAATTTTGCAAGAAAAGTAGTAAAAAGTTGTTATAAACACCGTTAAATATCGAATGTATGTGTATAAGTATGTCAAGAGGTAAAAATGTTTTTTAGCTTCTGTGCATAAAATAAACTTGTGGAAGAATGAATTTCGTATATGAAAAATTATTTGATTTAGAATACAAATTGATAGTAAAAAACTTGATTATATTTAAACATTAGTCACAAATTCTTTTAGGTGAATTTCGGACAAATTTAGTATTATCGTTCATGTAGTTGGAACATATAAAAAACTTTGTTAAAAGAGGGGCAATATTTTGTAAACTTAATGTTTAGTCAATCCTACAAAATATTTTGAACTAACATAAAAAAATAAAATAAATATTCCTGGATAAGTAACACAAATTGAATCTCACTCCAAAGTGTTGGCAATCATGAATGTACCGAGTGTATTACTTATTATACTAAATTATATCATGTTGTCTTAGTTCTACATCGGATTGTAATTATTAATCAAGTGTTTGTTTTAGCTATTATTTAAACTATTTGTTTTTGTCATAAAGGAATTGCCGGTACTAACATTGTTAATTTTTTTATCTGAATATCCACTTGAATGCTATGTTGACCGCTAAAAGAAGTATTGATGTCGACTAAAAACTTTGTAAATAGTTTCGTTGTGGCAGTAGTCCACAGTCGTCGTCAGTTTAGCGCAACTCTCATATAAAAAAATAAAATAAATATGTTTGCTATGTTTTTTTATTCGCCCAAATCATATGACACTAGTTGCCTTATATTTGAATAACTTTAGACTTACTTTCAAATTGTACGGGTTATGATTTTTCAAGTAAACTTTATACAAATTCGGGTTTGCTATGTATCTATGGAAGTCCCGCCTCTTATTACGTAGTATTTATATACTCTTTGGTCGTCGTTCAATTTTGAATCAGTAAATATATTTGAAGGTATAAGCAAGATTTATTTTATTGGAACACCTCAACAAAAGTAAGCAAATTATATGCTTTTGTTATGGGCTTAAGTCAATTATTCTAATACATAGAAATATTTAAATTGATAAAGGAATATATTTAATAAATAACAAGACCTGAAAATGCAGGTATCTAAATGTCAAGTAATTTTTGAATTAGGTACGACTCTAGCTTATTCCACGGAGTGACATATTCCAGAGGTTTTGTATAATAATTATTTTATCACGAGAGCGAATCTCTGGTCAACATCTCTTGTTTTAATAGCGTTCTAAATTCTTTCATTTAATAATAATTGTACATTTATTTAATAATATGATGAATATATTACTTGTAATATGTACACCTTACTAACCTTGTAAATTTCTTTATGTTTTTGACTCCTTTTGATATTGCGTACCTTATTATTATATTATATATTGTTATTATATTTTCTAAGTGTGCTATGTTATTCTCACATTTTCTTTTTCTTATCCCTTTAAATTACTGAAATACATTAAAATCTACAATATTTGACAATGCAGTCGACTCTAATGATTACTTCGATGTTATCGGATAGCATTATTTAAATTTTAAATTCCGGAACGGGTCCAGCCGCCTATAAAAGGTGGATAAGCCCGTCAGCTGGGCCTTCTGATTCTGGCTCGATAAGTCGACGGAACTGTCTGGTACCTGCTGTCTGGTGCCAGCTGCTCAGTGGTGGACCCGAGAACCCTGGACCGGAAGTAGCTGCCCCGCCGGTGTACTTCTCTGGCCGCACAAATGTGTCCTATCAACACCGTTGACGATATAGGGGCATCTCTGACCTAAGGCTAACCGAACAACTCTATCGGCTTCCAGGCCCTAACATGAGAGATTAATTGTGGCGAATAGGTAAAGCGATGGACTCACTCCAGGATGGACATGTACAATGGATGGAAGCACTCTGCCATCAGTGGTCTTATTGGTAGTGACCTATGCCTGGCAGAGAGGCGGATGGACCCAGACCAACACAGGGACTTCACTTTTTACAAACTTTCGTTTGACTTACAACATAAGTATGTCTGTCTGGCTAGAATTTAATGAATAAACTCAATTTTAATACCTCAACATATTGAGTTAGTTTCGGGCAAACACACAAGTTATTTGTATAATAAAGATGAAGTGCAATAATACAATAAATCTGATATGATAACATAGACGGAAGAAGTAGATGTGAGCACCAGTTAAAATAAACGTTAGTACCAATAAGACGACTGTTGCTATTCAGAAATTTGCCCTCTTATTATTCTTCCTACCATAATAACTTATCTTCCGTTCCGGGAAGGATAGCCCATAGACTTGCAAAATCGAAAAGTCGAAAGGATAGTACAGCAACGCACCTGTAACATCTATGATGTCTTTAAACCATGATTGTCTCTTACCATCAGGAGACCCGTGTGCCTGTTACAAGTCCTATGACATTAAATAAATAAAAAATTGCATAATGGTCAGGGAATAGTTTTGCACGAATTGCTTTAATTTTATCATTATGAAAGAACTATCATTTATGCACAAATATTATTTTCATATCAATAGCCTGCGTTTGGCTTGACAAAAACTCGCTAAAGTAAGACCACGTGACGGCTAGGAGCGTCGTCATATTATCTGTACAACGATCATTGCTCGTCTACACATAAAGCTTATTTTCAAGACGGAACAAATTGAGCAATGTCTGTTGATATTATACGTATCTGCTATCTGTGAGAATGTAATGGTAGGTATATTGCGGCGTATTATCCATTTCGCATCCTATACTTTTCGGAAATATCTAAGCAATACAAAAGCAGCCATGAGTCTACGTTTTATTTTAGATCTCGCGCCGTTATATTCGCGCATGCGCAGTGTGCCGTCTTACGTTCTGACGCGAGTCTATAAGTTTTTAACCAGTCCAAAAAAGTAAGCAACGCCGCTAAAGAAGTTTTCACTTCAAAAACATAATCAATTATTTGGTTTCGGCAGTCTTCGAAGAATACAATCGAACTACTAACACTACTACCACTACTGCTACACTAATACAACTACTGTTAATGCTGCTGCTGCCACTATACCACTAATTTTTTTTAATTACATAAATTGTCTCCTTCACCCTAAGGTTGTCTGGTAGATATCGCTCTGAAGCGATAAAACCGCTTTTGTGCACCTAAGTTAAATATCATAATATTATTTTTTAAATTTTGTTGCATAATAAAGTGTATTTATTCATAATAAATAACAAACTGTAACTAAGACTAGAATACAACTAGCTCGTTTCCTATCATCAGCTTATCTATTCTTACTACCATCTAGTGCTCGTCGTTATCTTATAGTGCAGTAAAGCATACTAATGTAATGATGTTAAGAAATAACCATGGGCTATAGACACCATAGATGTTACACATGCTAGTTACCCTATTTTCTGGACCAAAACATGATAATGTTATAATGGCGACAGGAATAGTGAAGACCTTGACCTAGACCCTGTGACCTTGCTACGACTGATCCGTTAAAACAATGTCAGCCCTTTACAAGCTGCCATGCAAAAGGCTAGATGATCTACATTACTCAGGAACCCGGACCAACCACTAAACTTATTCACGCAAAAGGCTTCACAACTCAGTTTCAGGTCGGCAAGGCACCATTACCGGCTACGGATAAAAAATAAAATGTACATTACCATGAAAAAATCCATCTCCTTTTTTGCCTCCCAATCACATCAAAATTTGAGGTTCAAGAGAAATATCATTTTTATTTTTAATAAACCAACGCTAATGGATTACTATTCACAAGGTCGCTTTAAATGTAGTCTTTCAACGGAATCTGGATCGAAAAAAATAAAATAGACAAAAATATGCGAGTAATGAGTATATTTCTTATTATATTAGAATATTTTACAGGTTGTCTCAAAACGTGTATGTTTTTGTACATCAATTAAAAACTTTAATTGATGTTTCCATTGTATACAACAAAAGTTTGCTGCATAATTCAAAATATGAAATCTATTACCACCTACTACTTATTGGCTAATTATGATTCTGCTCGTATTTTTTGTATGATTCTTGTCTGTATACGTATTTCTTACAATTTTTTTTAAATTATAAATAAATAATAAGTATATGCACGCCTACATCTCCGTATATGTAGGTAGATAATGGCACAATCAGGGTACCTACAACTATCCGAAGACGCTAAGTCCCACAGTGTGTGATACGTGGCAACCCTATAGTCGACCGGGCATAAATTATCCAATCCCGGGCAATATTATTTTTATAAAAAAATTGAAAATACACAATTTCTTTGTTTTTATTGTCCTGCCCCGGGGATCGAACCCGAGACCTCAAGACGTCGAGTCTGATGCTATACCAAGATTTTAAAATCGAACGGGTTTAAAACAAATATTACTGTGAATTAATCCGAACATCCATTATATCAATCGAGACGCTTCTTTTAAATGAAATTTTTTGCGTACATAAATAATTAAAATGTAATCTTTATGTCTCCCAGTGTATACGAGTATAAAATCCTAAGACAGAAAGTATGGCAATAAAAACGTAAAATAAATGCCCATACTTTTTAGATTTTGGCATATACGTTTGCAATTCCATTAACATTAAATAGTATATTTTCTTATTTATTATTTTCGCAATTTCATGTCGTTTTACACAAAAACTTTCTTATTCCATGGCAATATGTAGGGATATATTCATCCCAGTTTATTCCTGCAGGGTCACATGGGAATGTCAGTCGATCTGATTCCGACAGTGAGTTTGCTAGCGCTCTTGCTTTTGGCGCCCTTATCTCCCAAGTATTTGAAGTGAAGTATTCTAAAGTATTCCTTACAAGGAGCACTCTTGCTTGAATTTTTGTGAACCTGTGAAAATGTAAAACAATTATTTTAATAAAAACACATGATGTGTAAGCAGAGTTTTTTCTCAAGTTGTAATATCATTATTCATTGTTACCCCATTTTTAAATTTCATTGTTTACCCTTATAGAATTGTTGCTCTTATAAGCCTATAAATCTAATCATACTTATATAGAAATGCATAACGTCTATAAATTTTCAAGATAAAGGTCACACATAAGATGCTAAGAGTAATTGACCATATAATACCCTCCGTATGGTAGCCCTACGGGTTATTACTTCACAATTAGATTAACATCAGGGGCGCACCTACAACTTCTATGGTGTCTCTAGACTGCGGCTATTTTTTACCATTAGGCGAACCGTATGCTTTTTTTCTGTGTTTTCTCATAAAAAAGCTGTATGGGGTAGAGTGCTATGCTGCTTGCCCGGTTAAAGTTCCAACGCCTTACATATTCCCGCGGCCGTAATGACTGTGTCATGTTCCAGTTCTGAAGGCAGGGAAGCCGATGAACTTGCACAATAGGCATCTATAGACCTATAACATCTATGGTGTCTATAGGCCACGGTTGTCTCTTATCATCTTGAGTCCAGTGTGCTTGTTCGATGACCTCTAACATAAAAAAATATCTTTTTATTAGTTAAAACTATCTGTTGCCTGCATTGTTAATGGTCCCACAGGACAATGTTTTCAAGATAAAAACTATCCTATGTGTTAATACTAGTTGCCCTTTAGCTGGTTGTCAAATTTCATGAAAATCGGCTCAGCAGTGTTTACATGAAAGAGTAACAAAGATACAAACTTTTGAATTTTTATTTTAGTAGGATTATAATCTACAAGCTGTTACCCGCGGTGTTGCCCGCGTGTTTAATGGTCCCACAGAAACATTTTTTTGTGATTAAAACTTTCCTATGTGTTAATCCAAGATATCCTCTATGTGTGCGCAAAATTTCATGAAAAGTGGTTCAACAGTCTTTGCTTGAAGAAATAACAAACAAACATACAAACTTTCACATTTATCTTCACGCCCATATCCCCGAAGAGGTAGGCAGAGGCACAACCAGGGCACCCACGACTAGCCGAAGACACTAAGTCCCAAAATGTTATAGGTGGCAAGCCTATCGCCAACCGGGCACATTTCCAATCCCGACCAACATTTTTTTTTATTAGAAAATTGGAAAACTCCAATTTTCTTTTTCTTGGCCGACCCGGGATTCGAACCCGGGACCTCATGCAGTCAAGTCCAACACCCGGACCGCAAGACCACAGAGGCGATAATTCGCGTTTATAATTTTCATAGAATGACAAAGGGTATCGCCATAGCTGTAGTTGAAAGTGTGTTCCGTGTATGTTAAATGTATGCTGCCTGTTAATAAATAAAATCTGAAACTTACTTGGCTTTCTTTCCTGTCATTATTAAAAACAAATCAGCAAGGTAAGCGGGTATTGTTTGCAGAAGTAATGTTATGAGAAGGACCAGCCACTTGAACTGTGTTATGTACACGAACGGCATAGGCAAGTCATCTGAAAATAAGTAAAACTTTTTTTAGCTAAAAATTTTCATATTCTACTTTTTTCATGATATTGGATTTTATTCATCTATATTTTAATTAGGTATTAGTATAGCGAAAACTCATTTTGAAACTACTATCTTCTTGTTAAAGCTATTACTATCGTGCACTAGTAACGACCATCCAAATAAATAACTTATTCACACTCGAGGCTTAGGATCCCAGCCTTAGGTCTGAAATACGCCATTAGCAATGAATAAGAGATTTATTTTCTGTTGGAAATTGATTTTTATGATATTGGAAGGCAAACAAGCAGACGAATTTCCTGATGGTAAGAAATTTACGCCGCCTAGAGACACCAAAGATAGTACGTTGCAAACCTAAATCCGGAATAACAGGCCTCGAGCAATGGTACGAGTAAGCTTACCGACTAACTTATCCTCCGAACTGGAAAACGTCAACGACAAGCGCTGACGTTATGGCAGAGGGATTAGGAAAGGCGGTGATACAAATCCGGGCGAGTCGCTGCGACACTCTACCGCCTAGTCAGATGTTACGGCCACAGCCTAAACTCGCCTTTTACGAGCTTCCTGGCAGGAAAGCAGATGGTCTATTTTGTAAAGGAGTCCAAAAGGAGCAACACGGTGAAATAACTCTGTAATAGGTAAAAAAATATTGCCCGAATTTTCTATTATGGCTATAAGCATGAAGCTATTGTTACTGGAGGTTACACTTATAATAAAGACCTGATTTCATTTCTAAATATTGATAAACCATTCTAATTTACTGACCTCTTTTTCTGAGAATATTGTAATGTCAATTAACAAAGTCAAAACGAAAGAGAGGTCAGTACATTAGAGTGAGCGAGCTATATTTGGAAATGGCACCAGTATTCTATTCAGTATATCTTTTTAGTGTTGATCACTGGGCAAAGTTTAAGCTGGAGATAGCAAATACAAAACCCGTTATTTGACAGCTAAAAAGATGCTGAATCAGCCCCTTGGTCTCTGTTAGGAGTGTAACATCCAGTAGTGATTTTTTTTGAATGGGTAAAAACTTCTAAACTTGCGTCATGTGACCTGAAATTTCGTAAGACAGCGCAGGACGCTTGCGCGAATGTTCGCGTTGTCATGTTTGTGTACGATAGTGCAACAAATAAATATTGTATTCTACCACTTAAATGATAGTACTTTCATACTGATAATTAAAGCAATTTATGTATTTTTTTCCCTAACCATTCCAAAATATCAAAAATGCACAACGTTAATATTCAAGTTTTCACTTCTGTAGCACTCACGGAACGCAAAGCGTTTTTTTTATTAATTATAGTTGTTTGAATTTTCGTCTAAACTTGTCCAGCCATCGTTATCTACTATTATATACTTTACATTAAAAATGTATTTTATGTACTATGAAAAAATACATATACTCAATATAGACTATTATTATTGCTATTGCAATCATAACGTTTCTGTGTTAGTGTTTGCTTATTAAATAGGTTCTGAATCTATGTTTTTTATTTTCTTTTTTTAGATTGTGGCAATAGAGAATATATTCAAATTAAAAAAAAAGTTTTGTCAAAATGAGACTTACTGAATTTGTGCTTTACACTGTCTTTTGTGATTAAGTCTGCTAATCGACCAATGGATATTGGATTTTCGGCACTGGTCGCACTGTTGTAAGTGAAGACTTCCTTTGAACTGTAAAATAAAAAAAATAGTAAAAACAATATCCACTGCTCACAGAACTTACCGATAACTTGTACAGATGAGTTTTAGTGAAATAAAAAAAAGTATCTTCAAGCCCATATCCCCGAAAAGGTAGGCAGAGGTATAACCAAGGCACCCACGACTAGCCGAAGACACTAAGTCCCACAATGTGATAGGTGGCAAGCCTATCGCCAAGCGAGCACATTTCCAATCCCGACCAACATTTTTTTATTAGAAAATTGGAAAAATCCAATTTTTCTTTTTGTTGGCCGACCCAGGATTCGAACCCGTGACCTCATGCAGTCAAGTCCAACACCCGGACCGCTAGGTACATTGAAAAAAAATATCTTCACGTCCATATCTCCGAAACAGTAGGCAGAGGCACAACCAGGGCACCCACGACTAGCCGAAGACAGTAAGTCTCACAATGTGATAGGTGGCATATATGGCTATCTCCAAACCGGGCACATATCCAATCCCGAGCAACGTCTTTTTTATTTATGAGAAATTTGGAAAAACCCAATTTTCTTTTTGTTGCCCAACTTGGGACTCGAATGGGACCTCATGCAGTCAAGTCCGATATCTGAACCGCTAGACTACAATGGCGACACATTAGATATTGTTGTTTACATTGACATCTTCTATAATAGTTAGCTAGACTAATGTTTGTCATTTATAATTTGTGCCGTTGATATCTTGGGGCTATTAGGTTTTAGCAAGAGTGTAGTGAGTGTACTCAGAATAAAAGGCGAGCATATGCTTACTGTCACTAACATAATGATATCTGACTAGGTGGTAGAGTTTCGCAGCGACTTACCCGGATCGGTACCACCACCTTTTCTATTCCTGTCGCCATAACGTCAGCGCTTGCTATTGACGTATTCCGGTTGGGTGGATAAGGTAGCCGGTAAACTAACTTTTGCTCGAGGCCTAACATTCGCGCCCTAGGTTGACAACGCACATTACCAGCTTTGGTGTCTCTGGGCGGCGTGAATTTCTTATTATCAGGAAATCCATTAGCTTTTTTATCTTCCAATATCATAAAAAAAACTTTAGAGTGAGTCAGCAGTATGTGGAAATGTAATCAGCTCTTTGTTAGGAGGATAACCTCCAGTAGTAGTTTATAGCTTCTTGGTGAAGACGTCGATGACTTTGCAGGATGGGAGTACGATACGATATGACATTCTGACATTTCCCAAAACAGTTCTAGTCGGATCGATCGAAGCGCCTACTGATGCTAATTTATCAAAACCTATTGTAATTACAGCGCAATTCAATTAACAGGTTGATGGCTGCACTCAGAGATTAATTAACATATTAAATATATCTTTATTATTTATCGCCTCTGTGGTCTAGCGGTCCGGGTATTGGACTTGACTGCATGAGGTCCCG
>NJDC01026588.1:0-12635 GCA_002245475.1 Calephelis virginiensis | reverse complement strand
TTTTCTTTTTGTTGGCCTACCCGGGATTCGAACCCAGGACCTCATGCAGTCAAGTCCAACACCCGGACCGCTAGACCACAGAGGTGATATTTTTTAAATTTGATATAAGATGAATTATGATGTTTTGTTTGTTTCGTCAATAATTATTTCAAGTTGTCTGGCCTGTGTTATACTACTACCTCACATATTCTTGCCGCCACAGTGTCAATCCTCATCATTGTCTTGTACCAATATCGATAATAGAGTAGTATGCTTCCCATTCCTTCTGCAAGTTAAAGTAACATCTCATATTCAATTTGGCAACTTATAATTAACATTATATATTTTATCTAGACATCCACGTTTAATTATTATTTTGTCCTCTTCGCTGCGTACTTCATTGCAGTGTGGATAAGTTTTTATAGTTTGCTATTTAAACCCTGACGAAAACGAGAAGTTTCATAAGTTTGACGTGTCTGTGTGTGTGTTTTTTTATAGTTTCTTAGTCGTATTTTTTCTGAAAGCTAATGTAATCGTGATGGTTCATAGCTACATTACATATAAATAGCAGAACAAAATATGAGTAAGTTACGGTCTAAGTGAAATCTCAAACTAGTAAGGTTGCTATTCATATACACTTTGTATTCACTAGATTATTAAATTAGTGACCACTAACATAGGTCATTAGATCAAACAGTGATTAAGTATAGATTTGCTTAGTGATTACATAGGTCACTAGATTAATGACCCCTGCTAGCTGTGTAGTTACCTGAATCATATCGGAATATTACTCAACATAAAAAAATTTAAATCTAATATTTTTGTGTAAAAAAAGAAATATCTATCAAGTTTTTTTTTTCGTTTTTATTATGCTGCCCTTTGAGTAAATTGCAGATGCAATGGTTGCTAAATTTGACGAGCGGTCACTAATATTTGTGGAACAATGTCCAGTGGAACAATGTCAATGAATCTTTGTTGGACAGCAAATATAAAATTTGAATTGCACGGGACGTAATATGAACAATACTCCTGTTAAAAAGTTAAAGCCATCCTGGTATAACTAAGCCACACTGGTAACAAAATATAAAGTCTGGAAATGTTTAATTAGCTAGTGTAACGATATCTGTGTTATGGACGCTGATTGAAGACATGAGATTGCACTGCGACATATTATGAGAACATATTAAGAGCCCGGACCAACACGGGGAGTTGACGCGCAAACAGTAGTAAAAAAAGATATTTCCTGGTATTGGTAAAAGTATCTACATAGAGTATATTACCATTATTTAATTCGTCTGCTTGTGACCCTTCTGAGACCTAACACAATAAAATGAATAACTTCAGCCCTTTTCTCAATTCAATAATAAATTTATTTTAAAAAATAACTATATTGTTAACTCTTGCGAGTGATTGTGATAAACATGTAATAGAGATTACTAAAATGCCAAGCAGGTATTTTAATCCAAATCTGCTATTAATAATTTTAGATCATGACAAAAAAAACAGGCAAATGTTAAAAAAATCGACTCAGATATGATATTATAGAATTGTGTTTGTATGAAGAGACTCTTCTCACTATTACAGAATATTTTTAATGTACACAAGGAAATAAAGAAAAACGTATGAGCAAAAGTATAAAAGCCGAGCTTAGTGAAATTTTTACTGCTTCCCATATTGATATTTCTTACAGCTAGCCCTGTAAAATGATTCAACGAAATAAAAAACAAACTCAATTATTCTCACCTAGAGACTTTTCCTCAATATTTCCAGCAATAATCCGTACTTTGGATTCAAATATTCCAGGTCTTTCTTTGCGTAGTCTATCATAACACTGGAATAATTAAAAAAAATGTTTTTTTAATATATGAAAACACTTGCACTGTTTCAGTTGATATATTGCTAGAACTAATAATAGGTTAACATAGTTCTGAACATGCTGCAAAAGCAAAACCGGTTGAATTATATTATTTCACATTTTTTTAAAGTATCTTCACGCCCATATCCCCGAAGAGGTTGGCAGAGGCACAACCAGGGCACCCACGACTTGCCGAAGATACTAAGTCCCATAATGTGATAGGTGGCAAGCCTATCGCCAACCGGGCACATATCCTATCCCGAGCAACATTTTTTTTTATTAGAAAATTTGGAAAAACCCAATTTTCCTTTCGTTGCCCGACCCGGGATTCGAACCCGGGACCTCATGCAGTCAAGTCCAACAACTGAACCGCTAGACCACAGAGGTGACCACATTTTTTTAAATTATATAAGGTGAAACAATGCAAGTTCTCAAATATTAAAAAAAACATATAATACAGTTTCACCAAGTGTCAAGAATGGAAACAATTCGATACAAAAATTGTAAAAAGTTTTTCAAGACGGTATTCTAATTTTTTGACCCGTTGATACGACAATCGTTTTTCAACAAGTAAGAATATTGAATTCGAGTGTGTATCTGAAGGTAAAGTGAAATATTGCGGCGCTAGGGTTTATACAGGCTTATGGGAAATGTGTCCCGATCACGTTAAAGGGGTATAGATGAGGTCATTAGCTAACTAATTACCCATGAGTATGCGCGGAAAAAGTGAACCAATCACGAGTTATATTTTTTTTCCTTTTTTTAAAAAAATAGGGATAAAAAAACTACGGCGTATTTTAGTATAATTAGTTATTATCCAGTTACAACTTACTCCTAGATCTAGCGTTGCCTTAAATTGATTTACAGCTCATTTTCAAAGTGAGATCCTCTATTTCTAATGTACAAGAGAAATAATAAACCACAGTAAAATAATTGAAAACGTTAATGGATTTGAAATAAGAAATAAAAAGCTCTACATTTTTATGATTTTTACAATGCTGTTAGGAATAAAGTGTAAATTCCTTAAAAAAATAAGCAATGTATTTGGATGGCAGAGCATCTTAAAAGCATCTACACATTATTGGCTAACCAATGTGCTACAATTTATCATAATAGCTATCCTATTGTCAAAATAATTTGAGGTAATACAGAGATCAGGTGCAAGTACAAAAAAAATGTCGGTATGTTTCTTAAACAAGATAACTTATAATGCGACAAAAGACAGTAGGCTTAGGACAAAAGGGACTGGTGAAAAGCTAAGAGTCATAAATTAAAAGGTCTCGAAAATTAGTTTATTGCCTTTTTTATCTGTTTTTATAAAAGATGTAAAATAAGCCTTTATTTTGCTAATTCCGCGTAAGCAGTGTAACCGTTGTGGCAAATAATCCTCCAAACGACACAGAATGTGACAAGCCTAACTGACGTTCCCACCACCCACCTTCGCGACCAGAACACGAATATAGGAAGAGCTCGGGAAACAATATAAATTGTCACGTTCTTTACATGTGACAACCCTACCTAAATTTCCCACGTCTCGCTAGACACGTGTGTGATCCGCGTAGCACGCTAGATTGTTGATTGTTAGGCAGCGCGCCGCGGAGGACCCAGTTGTAGCCGATGTCCCACAGGAGTGGGCCCAGAACGGACCCCTGCGGGGTAATGCAGGTGACGCGGCGGCATACGATGCCGTCGCTTCCTTCCACCAGGACCTTGCGGTCCTGGAGGTAGTCGGCCAACAGCTCCCGCAGATACAGGGTACCACCCCATGGTAGCGGAGCGCCTCCTGTATTGTTCCGTGCGGGAGACTATTGAAGGCATTGGCAATGTCGAGAGAGACCGCCAACGTCCTTTCGCCTTCGCGAACCGACTCCTGCGTCCAGGCCTTGAGCCAGAGCAGGGCATCTAGACAGGAACGCCCCGCCCTGAACCCGTACTGTGCCTCCGACAGATCAGGCCCCGTCCCCTCGAGGTGCCGGACGATTCCGGTCGCCACCACGTGCTCGAGCAGCTTCCCGACGTCGTCCAGCAGGACGATGGGCATGTAATCTGAAGGAGAATCAGGTGGGTGATTCTCCTTCCTAAGGCGGCATAGTCGGCCTTCCTTCCACAGCGTCGGGAATCTCCTCGACGCAAGACAGGCGTCGAAGAGGCCCCAAAGTCATGGTTCAAGTGGTCCCAGGGTGATGTCCTTCGGACGTTTACCTTTATCAATCGAGATTTTACACTCTTTACTATAGAACGTTTGCAAGTTGCAAGTTAGTGTTAAAGCAAATTTTCGTACAGCAATTTATGCCAAAACTTTAAAATGTCTTAAAATAACTCATAATTGCTCACCAGTCAGTAAGCTTTTTTCTAGATCTGTTACAATAGAAACAAATAAAGGGTAAACGTTGACAAGATTTTTTTGAAAAGTTTTAAGTTTCTTAGCTTATTATTTTTGCAGAAAGTTAGACAAATGTTAATAAATTAATAATTTCACTTTGATTTTCTAGGAATTACTCAGTTAAAAACGCTATGTATAAAATATTATGATTTGTTCTAGGTCTGTTGAATACTTTTTCTTCTGCTTCGTAGAATAGATCATCCACCTCGCTACCAGGCAACTTGTAGGAGGCAAGCTAAAACTTAAATAGGTCATCGCCAATAATATCACTGGTGGAAGATGCTGTGCAGCAAACTAGCCTTGGTAGGAATCACCGCCGCCATATTGACTGTCATGTAGCCGGTATAATTGTGCAATTGGCCTTACAATCCGGCTACAGGACAGACGCACAGATAACACTAATGGTGTCCATAAGCCACGGTTACCTCTTACCATCAGGAGATCCGTATGCTATATTATTTTCTGGTCTCTCACATAATGAAATGGTATTTTTTTTCTAGTGGATGATGGAAGATGGAAACGTAACTGAATCATAAAAAAAAGTCTTAGATCTAATAATAACCAATAACTAAACTTACAGGCAACCTGTAAAGAGCTCCAAGTCTAGCTTCTGGTTTCACTCCTTTCTTATCTCTCATCAAAAGATAGATCTTATTTAACTCAGAACATGAATATAAGAGTTTTTCGATAAATATTTTTCCAACAAACCCTGAAAAAAATGTTGAGTCCATAATCTTGTAGCCATGTCTGTGTTTGTTGTATGCTATGGAGTTATCCCATTAATTGGGAAAAAAATTAAGTAACATTCCATTTTAACCGAAATCGATTAACAAAACTTCTGAACCGAATTTCAAAGTAGTTTTTTTTTATGTGTTTTTATTTTGTCTATTTTAATTGGTCCTATTGCTGCATCCTATAAGTCTGTATTTAATGATGAAATTGAAAAATACTAAATTTTTGTTTACATAAAAAAACTATGTGATCTCATAAACATAAAGAGAATCATTCTCAAGACGCAACATACGCACACGCCCACACACACACACACACAAACACACATATACACACACACACACACGCACACACGCACACTATTATACTCACACACATATACGCATACACACACGCACACACACGCATCTTTTCTTTTTATTTTTTATTAAAACTTTAGACTAAGTTAACCTCTGTATTTTTCTCATCAAATTGTAACTTTTGTAAATTAAATGTCAAATTCCTGGAGAAGGGCGTTGACATGCGCTACATAGTTTTATACTTTTGCGTTTGCCATCGATCTCATTATTTAACTTAAGTTGTTATTCCTAATAAATAATTTATGTTTTTTTTAATTTTCTAATAGAGAGATGTTGTTTGGGATTGGATATGTGCCCGGTTGGTGATGGGGTTGCCGCCTATCACACTGTGGGACTTGATGTCTTCGGCTAGTCGTAGGCACCCTAGGTTTATAGGCACGGCTAGGTTATGCCTCTGCTTACCTCTTTGGGGATATGGGCGTAATAATTTACTTCTTGAAAGTTGGTTTCAGCAGTTTTCCTGCATTTAAGGTTGACATTTTTTACAATCAGAAATCTTTTTACTAGCTTAACTTTTACCAGAAATAATAATAATATGTACCAACCTGATCCACCTGTCAAAAATACTGTTTTTCCTTTATAATACTCCGGTATCAGCGGGACATCTTCAAGATCTTGACTCTTTGTATGCATATTTAATAAATTACAAAATTTTGAAATACAATTTTTCTGCAATAAAACAAGCATAACTTAGTTTACTTTTCGCTTTTAAAGAAAAATACTTGGACAGTGTTCGCGTACTCAGGAAAATTTAATAAATTGCAATACATATTGTTGTAACCACATCTTCTGTACTCAAGGTGAGTACTTCTATACAAATTGGAGGGAAGGGTATCTAATAAACCTACTTACAGAACAAGTACAATTATTTCAAAGCTTTTTTTAAACATTCCTAATAATGAGATCAGAGAGAAAGTGGGGTTGATATGAAATGTGATAGAAAACAGATACGTCGGTTTGGCCTAATGGAATTAATTGACGATAAAACATTGACAAAACAGATACACAATGCAAGTATGGACGACTGTAGGTACTCATCCACTTAGGTTGACATTCTTCTACCAAATCCATATTGGTGTGTCCCTTTTTACGCCGCAAGGGAGAAAATAAAAGGTAATTGTATGTTTGAATCTAACATACCATAACTACTCTTTGTAGGATCTAAGTGACGAGTTTTTTTTTTTCAATGCTAAAGCAACTCCAACCAGGTCAGTTACACGGCGAGTGAAAGACAAATAAACTGACGCTTGCCTCTCAAACTACGAACAAACGAATAGGAATGCAGTTGGCGGGAATTTAGAGGAGTTCAGAACCAACATGGAAATAAAGAAAACATAACTTCTTGCAGTTGACGTAGAGTGCGATACTTACAATAGCAATTACTTGTTAACTGAGACTGATAAAACTTTTGGGTATGTAACATATACCTATATACTATAATATAAATAAAATAGGTCGCGACTTTGAATGAAATTTTGTATGAATAATTAATTCATGCATAAAAACAATTCAATTTAATAAATATTAAAACATAAATTGTGATTATTTTGAACTGAACAATTCAAAAGAATCTAAATATAACAGCTAAGAAATAAAGCAATTTTGAAATTCGAACTCCATAAAACTGAAAAAACCGTTTTAACTGGCCTTAATAAAGAGGATGATTTTAATTTGAATGTATATTTGCTACCCTGTAACTTGGCTTATCATGAACCGATTTTGATGATTCTTTTTTTGTTATAATTTTGATGTAGCCCCACATTAATTTTATCATGATCCAACCAGTGACATAAATAATCTTACATATAAAATTCTCGCGTCACAATGTTCGTTCCCGTACTCCTCTGAAACCGATTCTCATGAAATTTTGTGAGCATATTGAGTAAATATTGAAAAAATATAGCAAAACAACCTCTGCCGGGTCAGCTAGTAATGCATAAATTTTCGTCTATGTTGACGACCTCATCAATGACAAATAAAACTATAAAAATGTATGTATTATCAAGTTTAACTGAAAACTTACAGTAGGATTTTGATAAAAAGTATCTGGGATCATATCGGAATCATTAGCTAAAAAAATGATTAAATCGCGAAAAAATCAAAGTCAGATTTTGCAGTTTTACAGCATTTTATTATTTAATATTATTACCATTTAAAACAGTACATCAGTAATGTAATAAATTAAATATTATGTACTAGTAACTCGCCCGGACTTTGCTCGATTGATAGAGCTCATATCTAGGTATCTTCACGCCCACGTCCATGAAGCAGTAGGCAGAGGCATAACCAGGGCACCCACGACTAGCCGAAGACACTAAGTTCCACAATGTGATAGATGGCAAGCCTATCGCCAACCGGGTACATATCCAATACCGAGCAACGTTATTTTCATTAGAAAATTGAAAATATACATTTCCCTACTTTTAGTATGTTTCTTTTATCTTTTACGAGCTGCCTGGCAAGAAAGGCAGATGGTCTATTCTACAAAGGAGCCCGAACCAACACGGGGTAATTGTATATTTATTTAAAGCTCTAATACCATAACTACTCTATAGAATCTACGTGACGAGTTTTTTTTCAATGCTAAAACCAACTTCAACCAGTTCAGTTTCACATCGAGGGAGTGACAAATAAACTGACGCTTGCCTCTCAAACTACTAATGAACGAATAGGAAAGCAGTTGGCTCTAATTCAATTCTTAGAGGAGTTCAGAACCAACACGGAAACAAAGAAAACATTACTTATTGCAATAAACGTAGAGTTTGCGATACTTACAATAGCAATCACCTGAAACTGGTAAAACTTTTGTGTCTATAACAGATATCTGTTATATATAAAGATATCTTATAGGTAACTGTTATAGACACAATGATATAAATAAAAGAGGTCGTAATCTTCAATGTAATTTTGTATAATTAATTCGTGCATAAAAACAGTTCAATTTATAAAAAAAACAAAGCCTGAATATTTTCAACTGAAAAACTCAAGAAAATCTAAATATAAAAGCCAAGAAATAAAGCAATTTTGAAATTCGAACGCCATAAAACTGAAAAAAACCGTTTCTTCAACTGACCACAACAAAGAGGATGATTTCAATTTGACTGTTTGTTTGTTACGATGGACTTGGTCAATTCCGAACAGATTTTGAGTTTTTTAAATGTAAGTCATAATTTTGAGGTAGCATTATAATTTAATCACTATCCGACAAATTTTCGTTTATGTGGACGACCTCATCAATGATAAACAAAACTATAAAAATGTATGTATTATCAAGTTTAACTGAAAAGTTATAGTAGGATGTTCATAAAAAGGATGGGTATCATTAGCTAAAAAGGGAAGGGTCTGACTGCAGTTTTACAGCGTTTAATTATTTGATATTATTACTATTTACAAAAGAACGTCGTCAGTGTAATCAATTAAATATTATGTATAAGGAACTCGGACCAACTTCGCTCGATTGATAGAGCTCATATCTAAATAAAAGTTTATCTACATAAAGTAAGTCAAAAAAAAAATTGACTTCAGTATCATATACTGTAAGATTGTTTGTAAAAATGTACATCGATCATTATTTTCTACTTGCTGCTCTGCTATAATGTAGTACCAAACCACATTACTTAACATAATGTTATAATTATAAAGTACACCCACGCCAACCGTTGTTTCCTAGTGCTAGTATAAATAGTATCGCCTCTGTGGTCTAGCGGTCCGGGTGTTGGACTTGACTGCTTGAGGTCCTGGGTTCAAATCCCGGGTCGGCCAACAAAAAGAAAATTGGATTTTTCCAATTTTCTAATAAAAAAAATGTTGGTCGGTTATTGGAAATGTGCCCGGTTGGCGATAGGCTTGCCACCTATCACATTGTGGGACTTAGTGTCTTCGGCTAGTCGTGGGTGACTTGGTTGTATCTCTGCCTACCTCTTCGGAGATATGGGCGTGAAGATACTTTAGTATAAATAGACATCAAACAAGCTATTTCGTGTTCTTGGCAACATCAGCTTTTGGTTTCACTTCCGTTGCCTGACTGGATATACCCAAAGGAAGTCCTATTAACTTATGAAATAATACTTCAAGGCTACAAAGATATGGGATGATTGTTAACTACGCGTAACTTTTTATAGAACAGTCTAATTTTCTTAATTGTTTTAGAAAAAAAAAACTTCTTTAGCAACTTTGTGCTCTTTTTGGAATGTGTAAAAATGTTAAACTCGCGTTAGGACACGTTACCTGATCGAAAACTCGTAAGACGGAGGGAGAGTAGACACATGTAACGATTTATTTTGCTAGATGACCCATTTACTCGTTGATTCCTCGGGGATTTTTTTTGTAATAAGACAATAAACACGCGTATTGCTTTCCCAATGGTAAGTGATCCCGTGGTCTACAGATACCACAGATGTTGTAGGTGCGTCGCTGTCTTGCAGCCGAGTCGTTTTTTTTTATAATTTATATTTCCTCTAACTGAGTCAGAGACTTTTCTCTGCTAACTTCTCTTTCATGCTAGTTCTCACTGTTGTGCCTCTCGTACTTTCATGCCGCATATTTTTTTCTTTCTTTCACACTCTCATTTTTACTTTCATGGGGGATACCCATCTACTCTTTGTTTCTACTCTATGCTAGTTTTGTATTTTATTCTTTAATTAGGGTATTTTGAAATATTTTTTTTACACTCTGCTGTGTTCTCTATCTTCTCTTTTTCTTAACATCTACTTATCCTATTATTTACTAACATGTTATCTACACTTAATTAATATAATTATTATATCAACATCTTATTTCCTATTTTTATAACATTTTTATAGTGTTGATACTATTATATTCTTATAATATAATGTTCAACATCTGTTCTACACCTTGTTTCTCGTAATTGCCATGGCCGCCATTTTGATACAATATTCTATCACTTTTTCTTGAGTATCTTTATTAGTTACTAGCTATCCCGTAGAACTTCGTTCCACCCGTTAAAAAATTAAGTATTATTTTTCCACATCCTGCAATTTTCGCGGTTTTTCTTTTCATAAAAACCTTCTCCCGACAATAATTAATACAGTAAAAAAAGAATTAGCCAAATCGGTCCAGTCGTTCGGAAGTTATGCGCTTACCAACGCGTTGAACGATTCATTTTTATATTATAGATTAGTGCACTGATTATTTCTCTATTTATTGATGTTCCTATCTGTTGCTCTAGGTCAAACCGCTTGCTGGCATTTTGTGGACATTCAAGGAGAATGTGTGCCACCGACTCACTTGTGTCACTATCACACACACATCGCGAATCCTGTTTGCATTTGAAGCGGCTCAAGTACTCGCCGAATCCTTCATAACCAGTCAGGACCTGTGTCAAGATGTTTATGGGTCTTCGCGACTGAGCGTTGGGAGAATATACGACATCAGTCTATTGACAATCATCTTTTCCAGGATTTTTCCCATCAATGGCAACAATCCTATTGGTCTATAACTTTTTGATTCAGTGTAACTTTCCTTTCCTGGTTTTTTGAGTACTACTATTGTAGCCTCCTTCCATATTTTTGGAGCCGAGTCGTTAGACCAATGTGCATGTCTACCGGTTACCTTACCTTCTGGACCGAAATATGACACTGTAATTATGATGGCAGTAATATGTAAGGCGAATCTTATGGCTACCCAGACGAGTTGCAGAACGGCACTCTATCTCCAGTGACATATTATATTGGATTTTTCCGGACATGTCAACTTGTGACATTTTAAATCAACATGGTTTAAAACGTCGCAAGTTGACATGTATGGAAAAATCTGATATCAATAAAATGTTCCATTAATGAATGTAAAACTGCCTTAAATTAAAATGAATAGTCAAATTAAATAAAGAATAAGACGTCAAATCCACAGCGATAAAAATAACATGCCAAAAATAAGTAGTTTTACGTGTTAAAATCTATAACGAAATATATATGCGATAACGAAACATATATAAGTATATAAATCGCACTTGTATGACACTAAAACACGTGTGTGAACGTAGCAACATGTTTCTAAAGCAGGCAACTTCATGATGTTACTTTTGTGTGACAGATGCGCCAGCATCTTCAAATTTCACTCTCATAAGTTTTTAAGAACGCGCCTAAAGAAGTGCCTATAACTTCAAAAAAATATGTAAGAGTTTAGTAAACAGGCACAGGGTGCTCCTTTTTTTGTTATGTAAGAGGCCTCTTAACCTACATTACGATCTAGCC
Organism: Calephelis virginiensis; assembly: GCA_002245475.1. Classification (NCBI taxonomy): domain Eukaryota; kingdom Metazoa; phylum Arthropoda; class Insecta; order Lepidoptera; family Riodinidae; genus Calephelis; species Calephelis virginiensis. Next base: position 1,115 of record NJDC01026588.1, on the reverse strand, counting down.
TATAGACTAATGAGTATTTTTCATTTCACTAAGGCTATGTTTCACAATGTATCAGTAAAGCAGTCACTAGTTACTTATTGAGTAAATTACTGAACAGTTAAATCCTTTCAGTAACTTACAACGCGTTTCAGAACCATCCTAAAAGTATTTTTATGCGTCGAGTAGTTACTAAACACTTAAGAGGCTGACAAGTGGCAACAATAATTAATATTTGGGTTCCGAAGCACAGTTTTGTAAAATTAACCACTGTTTTTGTCTAATATTTTTATTGCATTATATATTTTTATCAAGTTTTTAGTAAAAAAGATAAAAAAAAATTTAAAACAAAAAAAATTATAAATAAAACAGAGTTTGTTAAGCAATTTTAGTTTATGACAACAAAACCAAAAAGTTACTGTCTTTAAGTATCAATCCATTAACTTTCACTAAGAGTTTCTAAAAATTAGTTCCATTATATATATTATGAACTTCGCCTCTGTAGGTGCCTCTTGCGGTCCGGCGTCGGACTTGACTTCTTGAGGTCCCGGGCTCGATCTCCGGGTCGGGCAACAAAAAAATTAAAATATTTTATCTTCAATTTTCTAGTAAAAATAACGTTGCCCGAGACTGTCTGTATTCGGCTAGTCGTGGGTGCCCTGGTTGTGCCTCTGCCAATCTCTTCGGGGATACGGGCGTGAAGATACTTTTTTTTATGACATTGGAAAGCAAACAAGCAGACGGATTTCCTGAGGGTAAGAAATTCACGCCGCCTAGAGACACATGTTGAGGCCTGAGTTACAAGTTTACCGGCTACATTACCCTCGAAACCGGAACACGTCATGACGTTATAATGGCAGGAATAGGTAAGGCGGTGGTACCAATCTGGGGAGTCGCTGCGAAACTCTACCACCTAGGCAGATGGAGCTGCTTAGTAGGAAGGCAGATGGTCTATTCTGCAAAGGAGCCCGGACCAACACGGGGACTTTACTTTTACTTTTTTTAATTGTCTTTGGTACTAGGTACATCACACTACAGTAGTTAAACGACTTTGTCCTTTTTAGCCTTCTTACTAAGTCTGTGGTATTGAGAAGCTAGATTGCCGTGATATTCATATGATGGTGAAGTCTGCGCTGGTG
>NJDC01026574.1:0-12625 GCA_002245475.1 Calephelis virginiensis | reverse complement strand
TATATTTTTAATATTTTTTTTTATATTAAATGTATAGACGTAGAAAATAAGAGGCAATAAAAATAAATGATAATAATAATAATAACATAGTTGGTTCTGTTGTCGCTCCATATGTCACTGACATGACCTCTACGGGCGACAAACCGTTTAAATAATATTAATAATACAAATTTACGTGAATTTCATGTGTAGGAAAATAATTAAAATAGTAAAAGCAATTAATACAATAACAATCAAATAAACTTTTAAGATTAGGTTATGTATGTCATGCATTTAGTGTGTATGTGTATGTGTGTGAGTGTGTGTTTTTATGTATATATGAGTGTATATGTATATTTATATTTGTGTATTTATATTTGTGTCTTGAAAATACCATTTTATTTATACCATTTAAGTGAATCGACCTCGTCATATGATTGTATTTCCAAGTAATTTGTAATTATTGTTTTACACGTATGAGTATGAATGCTAGTTGAAAATTTTGAAGGACTCTCTGAAGAACTTCTCTGTGGTCGCAGTGTGGTTTTTAACTAGTCGGTTTTCCCCGTGTTGGTCCGGGCTCCTTTGTAGAAGAGACTATCTGCCTTCCTGCCAGGGAGCATAGTCTTAACAAATGACAAATGAATGAAATGTATACTCAATATTATTGGTAAAGAGTTCTATTTTCAAAATTTAAACTTATTTTTTTAATACAATGCTTTTAAGTTGCCAGTTCTAAAAACTTTCAGTTTGGCCCTCGTAGAGGACAAGGTAGCTGGTAAACTTACTTTTACTTGAAGCCCGGTCTCAGGACCAGGATGTTAGGTGCGTTGCCAACCTGAGTTGGCAATTTACTATTACTACCTTCGGTGTCTCTAAGCGGCATGATTTTCTTACTATCAGGAAATCTGTCTACTTGTTTGCTTTCCAATGTCATAAAGAAAAGTCAGCTTGTTAGAGCTTTACCATTACGAGCAATACGTTATAATGTGCTGTGAAGCAACTCGAATAGGGATCGACTGCCTTACATGACCTGCCGCTATAATACAGTCTCATATTCCATAGGTAGCGTAGCCGGTAGACTTGCAAAATTAGGCTAACATCATGTCACAGGACAGAGACGCACTTATAACGTCGTGTAGTCTATAGGCAGCGTGTAGTATATATATCATCACAATAACTCTGTGTATGATTGTTGTATAATGCCATAAAAAGAGATGATTTTCCCTTTAGACTAAAATATAATTAAGAATCTTCAAAGCAATTGCGTAATTTTCCTCGTCTTGCGTTGGTCCGGGCTCTTTTGCTAAACAGACTGTTTGCCTTCCTACGAAACAGCTCGTAAAAGGCGGGCATAGGCTTACCGTCACTAACACCGTGACTTTGACTAGGTGGTAGAGCTTCGCAGCGACTCACCCAGATTGGTACCTACGCCTTACCTGTTCCTGCCGCCATAACATCTATGCAGTTGACGCGTTCCGATTTAGAGGGTAAGGTAGTCGGTAAACTTAAACTCGAGGCCTAACATCCCTTAGGTTGGCAACGCACCATTACCGCCTTTAGTGTTTTTAGGTGACGTACATTTCTAACTATCAGGAAATCCGACTGCTTGTCCCCTTCCAATATCACAAAAAAAACTAATTTTAGCGGCGGTGATCACTTACCGTTAGGTTCCGTGTTCCTTTGTCTTTGTAAAAACTGTGTCATAGGACACACCGTTTACACCAAGATTACACAAATTGTTTACAGAGTATTTAAGCGATTACATTTATATAAAGAAGAAACAAAAGTTATAAGTAAAAGCCAAGATGCGTATAGATAGATAACTATGAAACAAAAAATATTATATTTGATATTTTCCATCGTCGGCACTTGGTAAAACTTCCAAATATTCATATTTTTAAAGAAAGAAACACTTGTACTGTTTTACTTATCACTTATAATTTATTACTTTGTAATTAGTAGCCTACAGGTTTCGCTTATACAGCATCATCAGGGCTAAAACTTAAACTCAAAACTTAAACTTAAGTTTTAGCCCTGATGATGCTGTATAAGCGAAACCGGTAGGCTACTAATTACAAAGTAATAAATTATAAGTGATACCTAAGTAAAACAGTACAAGTGTTTCTTTCTTTAAAAATATAAAAATTATTAATTCCTGAAAGTTTAGCAAATAAGACCACTTGAGATAAAATGCTCTTCATAATAATCTTGTATTAATAGTATACTGTATCCTTACTCTAGGTGTATATTTTGTTGTAAAATAAGAATAATATCAAACCCGCTTAGTTTCTTTTGGTTAGATCTCGTTGGTGTGTGGATACGTTCCTATCTAGTAGTAGTTTTTTATTATAAGTGTCTTATGTATTGTTTATGTGAAATAAACAAATTCCTATATTTTTTTTATGTTATAGGAAGGCAAACAAGCAGACAGATTTCTTGATGGTAAGAAATTAACGCCGCCTAGAGACACCAAAAATGGTAATGGTGCATTGCCAACCTGAGGTCAGTATGCTAAGCCTCGAGCAAAAGTGAGTTTACCGGCTTCCTTACCCTCCGAACCGGAACACGTCATGACGTTATGGCGGCAGGAATAGGTAAGGCGGTGGTACCAGCCCGGGCGAGTCGCTGTGAAACTCCACCACCTAGTATTCCTTCATACGGATAAAATCGCATTATCAGCTCAAATATGAATAAAAAATACGATAACCCGATGTTAGAGAGTAGCCAATACAGCCTACGAGGTAAGGACAAAGGAAACACGATATATACTAGTGAGCAAAACTTTAACAAAGGATTTGCAAACCATCTCTTGTTCCCTTTTGATACAATTTACGTTGTTATTTTGGGAATTTCGCTAGCTTCGGAATATAAATGATAAGGTATCGAAATTTCTAACCCGAATATTAGATTGTACCTTAAATGTAATATAATTTGAAGACTACGAATTATGTGAAATATGATTTACCTCGCCTTTGTGGTCTAGCAGTCTACGTGTTTGACTTGACCTGATAAGGCCCCGGGTTCGATTCCCAGATCAAAATTTCTTTTTGTTTTTTTTTAATTGCATAAATTTTAAAAGCTTTAGTACTAAGTTAATCCGCATTTAGTTAAAATAAGTTAGTTATAAAATAACTATTGAATAAACATTAATAACTTTAGGACGAAGTAAACCCGTTTTTCAATAGAACAAGTTAGTCATAATATTACGATTGAATAAATTAAATTGAATTGAATAAATATTTAAAGCTTGAATACGAAGTTAACCCGTGCTTTATTAGGATAAGTTAGACATAAAATGACTATTGCATAAGTATCTTCACGCCCATATCCCCGAAGAGGTAGGCAGAGGTACGACCAAGGCACCCACGACTAGCCGAAGATACTAAGTCCCACAATGTGATAGGTGGCAAGCCTATCGCTAATCGGGCACAATTCCAATCCCGACCAACATTTTTTTTATTAGAAAATTAGAAAAATCCAATTTTCTTTTTGTTGGCCGTCCCGGGATTCGAACCCGGGACCTCATGCAGTCAAGTCCAACACCCGGACCACTAGACCACAGAGGCGATCTAGAGACTATTGCATAATTATTAAAAATATGTGAAAAAAGTTAACCCTCCCTTCATTATAATAAATACGAATATTATAAGCTTAAGTAGGTGCAAAATTAACTCTCTTCCTCTTGAATAGAATAAGTTGAAAATAAACAAATCTATTTCATCAAGATAAAAGACTGATAACGAAGTTAACCCTCTTTTCATAAGAGTAATTTAGATATAACATTACTGTTGCATTAATTATAAAAACTTGAAAGTGACTTTAACCCTTTCTTTATTATTTTGTCATAAAATTACTATTGCATTAAAATTAAAAGACTGATTACAAAGTTAACCCTCTTCATTAGACTAAGTTAGACGTAAAATTACTATTTCATAAATATCCAAAGGTTATGTATGAAGTTAACCCTCTCTTCATTAGAATAAGTAAGACATTCGTATGCTAGCTCAATGTAATTACTCATGAAGAGATAATGGTAGGTAAAACTATGTTAATAACTAGATTCCAAGTCTTGGTCTGTTTAATGTACTACATAATATCGTATATGTCGATAAATAGAGCAAATCGACACGCGCTGCATTTATATATTCATGGGATATTTTTCTTGCTGGTGCCTACATAACTTCTGTATACAAACAAATATATTTTTATCACCTCTTTGGTCTAGTGGTAAAGCGTCGAATTTGACTTCTTGAGGTCCCGAGTTCGATCCCCGGGTCGGACTACAAAAATTTTGTATTTTCAATTTTATAATAAAAATAACGATACCTGGGATTGGATATGTAGCAAGTATATATGGTGGCAAGCCTATCGCCAACTAGGCACTAGTTGGCGATAGGCTTGCCACCTATTACATGGGGCTAGTCGTGGGTAGTCTGGTTGTGCCTCTGTCTACCTCTTAGCCCTCTACCGCGTGATAAGATGACTAAAGGAAATAGAGATTCATTATCAAACCCCCAACGGAAAATGTGTGTGACAGTCTGGGACATCATAACTTTTAAACGCATAGACCGATTTTAATGACAATTATTTTGTATGAAATCTGACGTGATAGAGATAGTTCTTAACTAAATTACATGTAGGTTTTAGCATCATCTTAAAAACATTTAAAATTGTTGTTCTTAAAAAAAATTTTTTACAAAAAATACAACATTATAAGAGTATAATGTTTGTCGTATTGATGCAATTTACTTAAACTTATTTTTGTATAACAGTTGTGAAATAAGTTTGATCTTGAACTAAAATAGCCATGTAATTTAGTATGTAGGTATTGTCATTAGTTTAAGAACATTAAAATTGTTGTACTTAAAAAAAAGATTTCCCAAAAAAATGCAACATTCATAAAGTATAATGTTTGTCGTATTGATGCAATTTACTTAAACTTATTTTTGTGTAACAGTTGTGAAATGAGTTTGATCTTGAACTAAAATAGCCATGTAATTTAGTATGTAGGTTTTGTCATTAGTTTAAGAACATTAAAATTGTTGTACTTAAAAAATAAGATTTTCCAAAAAAACGCAACATTCATAAAGTATAATGTTTGTCGTATTGATGCAATTTACTTAAAATTATTTTTGTATAACAGTTGTGAAATAAGTTTGCTCTTGAATTAAAATAGCCATGTAATTTAGTATGTAGGTTTTGTCATTAGTTTAAGAACATTAAAATTGTTGTACTTAAAAAAAAGATTTTCCAAAAAAACGCAACATTCATAAAGTATAATGTTTGTCGTATTGATGCAATTTACTTAAACTTATTTTTGTATAACAGTCGTGAAATAAGTTTGATCTTGAATTAAAAAAGACCATGTAATTTAGTATGTAGGTTTTGTCATTAGTTTAAGAACATTGAAATTGTTGTACTTAAAAAAAAGATTTTCCAAAAAAACGCAACATTCATAAAGTATAATGTTTGTCGTATTGATGCAATTTACTTAAACTTATTTTTGTGTAAAAGTTGTGAAATAATCATATTTTTAAAGAAATATTCACTGTACTGTTTTACTTATCACTTATAATCAATCAATAATATCAATTATAAGTGATAAGTAAAACAGTACAAGTGTATATTTCTTTAAAAATATGAATATTTGGAAGTTTTACTAAGCGCCGACGATGGAAAATATCAAATATAGTTGTGAAATAAGTTTAATCTTGAACTAAAATAGCCAAGGGCAGACAGCTGCACTCTATTAGGTTTTTGTTAAAGGATGTGGTGTTGACATGACCTCAGCACATTAAGTGTAGGAAATGCTTTCATATTTATACAGAGCAGCTGTGACTTAGCCTTCATATGTTTTTATACGATTCCAATAAAAATAGTACAAATAGTATAAATTGTTAATGTATTAGTTTAGGAGTTATTTAGTTTTATTTGCTTATTTGTACACTACAACCAGAATAAATTTATGTTCAAATTTTCTCTCTAGGGTTAGCTGTAAGAAATCTCTATAAGAGATAAGCTCGCCTATTGTAAATTTTTTCTTATAAAATGCTATTATTTCACTTGTGTACCATAAAGGATTAATAATGTAATATAATATTCTCTGATTGACTGTATATTTATGACGAGATTATTCATTCAATCACTAATAGATTTGATGATTTTGTGTAAGGTGGTATTTAAAATATATACTGTTAGTTTAGAAATTGCAAGGGAAGCAATTATATATATTCGTCTCTGTCATATTCATTCAAATGTCAATATAGTCGCCCCGCGTAGAATGAAAGAACGCGGCTTTGACTGACGCACCTGCAGATTACTCGCATGTGGCTCTTTAGACCTCATAACGCAACGAACGTGTTAATCTAGAAATAATCATATAGTTCTATCAAGACCCTGCAAGTAGTATTCGAAGTACTTAATAGCGCATATTTTATGTTTACTTTGACGACGTAGTCATTACATTGTCAGTTTGTTGAAATTTTACTGCGAATTATTTATATTACTAAATTGTGTTACTGACAGAACAAAAAAAGAGTAATAACTTCAAACATCAACAAATTTCTCATTCATTCAATGTTCTATATAATCTAACTAGGTAAGACTTGCACAAAACGTAATCATTTAACTTTATGGCACACAGATATAAATATATAAGTCCAAAAAAATAACAAAATGAAAGTGAAGAGATTTCAGACGTGAGCAATTTTAGTCTGTTAGTTCGTTTTCTGTAAGTAGATTAATTTAGGTATTCCATATTTAAAGAATATGGATTAGGTTTAAAAAATCTAAAACATCACACACTTAGCCTTGGTGGCCTGTTTATCCCACTGATTAGCTCAATCGGATACGAGCGTGAAGATACTTAGTTTTATTTATTTTTAAGCCCTACCGGAAAAAGAGATATATTCTAAACCATGACTTATACATATAAGACAAGATATAAAAGTTATAGGTTTCCGGGGCCAAGCTAAATAATGTAAAATATGTTATTCAGATCCAGCCTAAGTATTATGACTCTGCCTGGGTCTGGGAATCGAAACCAGAACCTCAATCATAGATTTATTCAAAGTGGTAGTATTTTCCTTATCACCACTGGTCCCGTCATGTGAAAGAATGACAGGTGAAAGATTGACCATGCAGATATTCAATATGTATGTAGTATCCGGAGGGGGGGGGGGAGAAATCTACTAATAAACTTATCCATTATCATATCGCTAGGGTTTTATCCGGGGTGGTGTCAAGAGTCTCCGAAACCACCGTCTTTGTATGAAAAAGGTGATGAATTTTAACGAAGCCAGACAGCCCTGTAAGGATCTTGACATTTGGCGTTCAACACTCTTTGACTACTTCGTAAGAAACTTGGCGAGAAGATGTGTATGCAGTATTTTCCTTTTTCGTCAAACTGAAAAACCGAACCAAGAATTCTTTCTTCTCGAGTACTTAAATAAATATCCCTGGACAAGTTACACGATCTCAAAGTAAGCATATTATATGTTTGTGCTTAGGGTGTTAATTGGCAATACTAATACAAAAAAATGCATAAATAGATACCGGAATAAATTTAATAAACACTCAGACCCGGAAATGCAGACATCTAAATATTCACCACTCAAATGCCTGTCCCCGTCGCAAATTAAACCCGAGCGTCGCGGTTAGTCGTTGTAGTTAGGGGTGTACGCTATCATCTCGACTATCGAGGCGGTTAAAAAGAAAGTGTTCTTGGCTCTAAAAACCAAAACTATTGGTATATACTATAATCGATAAATACAAACAAATTGAATTTAAATACCTACCTATTTTCAAATATACTGACATTTTTAAAAGCATACCTACTTGGTAATCAATTTAAATAACAAGATTTTGTTTTCAAGCCTATTTTTCCTCACAAAGAAAACTCCACTTTGAAAGCACAAATGCGTCCGAATAACAATGAATTAAGTTAAATTTCGTCCCAAGCTTACCCAATGGAGACAAGTAGAAAAGCATTCATTTGCTGAACATTCAAGCGTCACCGTTTGCATAATTTGTGGTTACTCTAATGGCGACTACGTGACGTCACATCTGTCATTACAAATACGGTAATAGCTGTCAAATTGTATGCCAAAAATATTCCAATGTATTTCGTAAATTCTAAAGGTTAGAATAGTTATTATGTTTCTTTCGTGAAGACAATTTAATGAAGCAATATTTACTGGTGTCAAGGATTCAATATTTGGGTTTGTCTTTTGTCAAGGCGAAAGTTTTAGCTTACCATAAAAGAGCATCTCAATTCATCTTATATTTTTAAGCAACTTAAAGAACAATCGCCTCTGTGGTCTAGCGGTCCGGGTGTTGGACTTGACTGCATGAGGTCCTGGGTTCGAATCCCGGGTCGGCCAACAAAAAGAAAATTGGATTCTTCCAATTTTCTAATTAAATAAAAAAATGTTGGTCCGGATTGGAAATGTGCCCGGTTGGCGATAGGCTTGCCACCTATCACATTGTGGGACTTAGTGTCTTCGGCTAGTCGTGGGTGCCTTGGTTGTACCTCTGCCTACCTCTTCGGGGATATGGGCGTGAAGATACTTTTTTATTTTCTTTTTTAAAAAAGAAGGAGGCTATTTTACATTCAAGTGCTATGTTTTTTTAACCGACGCAAAAACAACGAGGAGGTTTTCAATTCGGCTACATGTTTTTTTGTATATTTGTTACGCGATTATTTCGTCAATAACAAACCGATTTTGACGGTTATTTTTTAAATATATATTGAGTTATTTAATGCATATACTTATGTATGTATTTATTAAAGTGAAATATTTATGCATCATATGCATATTAACTTAAAAACGACTAGTAACATTCGTTACTAACGTTCAGTTCGGAAACATTTGCGATTTTTTAAAAAAATATTGTCAAATCAGAATGTGTTTTGGCCATCATTTTTGGTTGTAGTTGGAGAACAGTTGGAATTTGGATCAAACAGTTGGAGTCGGTTTTCACCCGACGAAAAAAGGGGGAGGTTCTCAATTCGACCCGTATGTTTTTTTGTATGTAGGTTACTTGATTATTCCAGTGTTTGTGGGCTGATTTTCAAAATTGTTTTTTTAATTGAAAGCCTATTCTCTAGCGGTGGTCCCATTATAATTCCAGACTACATTAGCTTTCATGAGAAAACCACATATGTTCCAAATTTGAAGTCGATTTTTTGCAATTTTACTGCGTTTAATTGCAGTTTTACAACGCTTAATTCTTATGCATGTTAATAGATTTCTTCGTCATTATTGAACCAATTTTAAATATTCTTTTTTATTTAACAGAAAGTACTTTTTATAAGATTTTTTTTAATCGCCTCTGTGGTGTAGCGGTCCGGGTGTTGGACTTGACTGCATGAGGTTCTGGGTTCGAATCCCGGGTCGGCCAACACAAAGAAAATTGGATTTTTCCAATTTTCTAATAAAAAAAAGGTTGGTCGGGATTGGAAATGTGCCCGGTTGGCGATAGGCTTGCCACCTATCACATTATAGGACTTTGTGTCTTCGGCTAGTCGTGGGTGCCTTGGTTGTACCTCTGCCTACCGCTTCGGGGATATGAGCGTAAAGATACTTTTTACTTTTTTGATGGTTTTTTTATCGAAAAATCTTTGGGAAATCAAGGAAAATATTTTATATTCTGAACCTGGATGACTTACTTATAAAATCGAAGTTGGTTTTTGGCTTCTTTACTGCACTCAAATTATTTGTATCTTTGCTTTGCGTTTATGACATCATTCATGAATGTTTTTTTTATAATTTTTTAAATAGTCGGACGTGTTTCAGAGATCACATATTGAGATCAATATCCCAAAAATGGTTTTTGAGTTATATTAATTATCAATGTAGATACGTGTTATATTATACCTATGAAAATATATAGATCATAAAGTTATGACAATATATCGTCGAAACCACCACTGGTTGGATCTTGATAAAATGTTTCTCCGTGTTGGTCCGGGCTCCTTTGCAGAATAGACCATCTGTCCTGCCCGGCAGCTCGTAACAGGCGAGCATAGGCTTACCGTCTCTAACACCATGGCGTCCTAATAGGTGGTAAAGTTTTGCAGCGACTCGCCCGGATTGGTACCACAGCCTTACCTATTCCTGCCACCATAATGTCCAATGCTTTTGACCGCCTCGTTGGTCGAATGACTAGCGTACACGCCTAATTACATCGACCAACCTCGAGGCTCGGGTTCGATTCCCGACAGGGGCAGGCATTTGTGTGAAGAACATTTAAATGTCTGCATTTCCGGGTCTGGGTGTTTATTAAATTTATTCTGGTATCTATGTAAGTATTTATATGTATTAGTATCGTTGATTAACACCCATAACACAAGCATATAATTTGCTTACTGTGGGGTTAGATTCAATTTGTGTGACTTGTCCAGGGATATTTATTATTATTATTATAATGCTTGTCGTTGACGTGTTCCGGTTTGGAAGGTAGTCGGTAAACTTAGTCGGCCTCTGTTGGCAACGCACCATTACCACCTTTGGTGTCTCTAGGCGGTGTGAATTTCTTACTATCAGGAAATCCTACTGCTTATTTGCCTTCCATTATCATAAAAGAAATGTATGTCAAACTAACTCAAAATTACGACCTATTTAGTTTCAACATATAAAAAACACAGTAAAATCGAAAAATCAAGATGGAGAAGCTCTGAAATCCACTAGAAATTGCTGAGGACACATTTTAATGTAAAATATTTCTTAGTACTGTCAAATAAAGCCGCGGATGTGAGTTAGAGATACATATAATTTTAAGTAAGTAAACCTTCACGCACATATCCCCGAAGAGGTAAGCAGAGGCTTAACCAGGACACCGAAGCCGAAGATACTAAGTCCCACAATGTGATAGGTGGCAAGCCTATCGCCAACCGGGCACATATCCAATTACGAGCAACGTTTTTGTTTGTTAGAAAATTGGAAATAACACATTTTCTTTTTGTTGCCCGACCCGGGATTCGACCCCGAAACTCTGCTTGAGTCCAACTCCTACACCGCTAGACCACAGAGCCGACATAATATGTATAATTCAAATTAAGCGATAGTACGGAAATACGAAACTCACAAACTAAATGCCTCACTGGTCTGACCTTCTCAGTATCCAATTGTGAGAATGACGAACTTTGTTTAATCGCATTAAATAGCTTCCTGCTATTCTCAATTTAAAAAGTAATATAATCTTAGATTGCCATCTTTTTCACCGATTTCAAATGGAGGAGGTTATTGCTTTGATTATGTTGTGTTGCGATGGAGAGAGAGGCCTAGTATGCAAGTAGCTTGCAATTTATGCCTAACGCTCTAACGCCTCTGTGGTCTAGCGGTCCGGGTGTTGGACTTGACTACATGAAGTCCCGGGTTCGAATCCCGGGTCGGCCAACAAAAAGAAAATTGGATTTTTCCAATTTTTTAATAAAAAAAATGTTGGTCGGGATTGGAAATGTGCCCGGTTGGCGATAAGCTTTGCCACCTATCATATTGTGGGACTTAGTGTCTTCGGCTAGTCGTTTGTGCCTTGGTTGTACCTCTGCCTACCTCTTCGGGGATATGGGCGTGAAGATACTCTAGTTACACTGACCTATTGACCCATCTATAATATCTTATAGGATCCACCAGCCTCATTTTTTTTGACGCCACCGTGACTCTGTTATACCGTAAGATAGTCGGTAGACTTGCTAGACTAGACTTTGTATTAGGCCTGGCATCCCTTCCACAGGCCAGTAACGCACCAACATCTATGGTGTCTATGAATCATGGCTATCATATACAATTAGATGAGCCTTGTACTTTTGTAAACATTATGTACATGTTTTCAAGCCTGTATCCCTAAAGACGTATCCGTAAGCACTCACTGGGCACCTATCTAAATCCGAGTAACATTTTAAAAAAAAATATGATTTGAGTTGCACAAAATACCGGATGAATCGAACCCGGGATTTTATGAAGTCAACTCCAACATCAAAGCGCTAAACCAGAGAGGTGATAAAACAGATATTACTAATTATTTCCTAAAATATCAACATAGCTATAACTACAATGATAAAAACATAATTTTTGCTCATTGTTACAGCCAAAACAAAATTGGGTTTTTTCAATTTTCTAATAAAAAAACGTTCCTCGGGATTGGACATGTCCCCGGCTGGCGATAGTCTTGCCACCTATCACATTGTGAGACTTAGTGTCTTCGGCTAGTCGTGGGTGTCATGGTTGTGCCTACCTCTTCGGGGATATGGGCGTGAAGCAATTTTTTTTACAGATAAAATTCTCAAAGTAAATTTATATCCGATTTTAAGGAAATTTTGTTTATACATAGTTTATTTTAGCGAGAATTCGCACCTATGAAATCGTCATTCGCATACCTGTTCAGCTTGGGAAGGTGATCAAGTGGTATTTAGTACGAATTCTTCCGCAGCGCAGTTGTATCTTAAACGAACCGGTTCCAGTGTAAATTTTGACCTGGAGGGGCAGGTTTTTTGCCATATCCGCTTACCTATTTTTAAAGATACGCAGCTGCTACGACTTATTATGTACAATAATAAGAAAAACTTGAAAAAAAAAGTATCTTCATGCCCATATCCCCGAAGACGTAGGCAGAGGTACAACCAAGGCACCCACGACTAGCC
>NJDC01026477.1:18276-37953 GCA_002245475.1 Calephelis virginiensis | reverse complement strand
GGAGACCAAGGCTGACATTTCACGATCAGATCAATCGGATATTATCCGAGGGTGAGTCTCCGAAACCGGCGTGTTTGTATGAAAAGGGTTATGAATGTGAAGGAAGCAAGACAGGTTTGTCAGGATCGTGAGGTCTGGCACTCGATACTCTCTGCCTACCCGGTAAGGGACTTGGCGTGAAGATGTGTATGTGTGTATGTATGCAAAATATTGAAAATTGGTCATCTTAAAAACTGGATTATTTAAAGTTACAACACAGAGGCAAGTTATAATAAGGTGGCGGTTATTCTTCAGCCCAATTCGTTACTGGACTACCACTATTCTGATTGAACTTGTGAAATAATGTAGCAATTTAAGTTGCTAGATTAGGGTGCGTTCAAGTATTACGTAACGCAATTTGGGGGTTCTCGTAAAACGTTACGATGCGTTACAAGGGCAGGAGGGGGTCTTTCTTACAGCACGTTACGTAACTCTGTTTTTTAGTTATAATATAAAAATAGTTTATTTATTTAGTAAGTATAAATAAATAAAAAAAAATATTTAGTATTATTACCGCAAAGGCCATTGAAATTGTACCAAGGATAAAAACAGTAATATAATTTTTTGCGACTTTAGGGTAAAAATGGAAACTTGAGTGTTACGTAACGGGAGAGGGGGGGTACAGAAAAACGTTAAGGTGCGTTACAAGTTACAAGGGAGGAGGGGGTCTTCAAATATTGCGTTACGTAATATTTGAACGCTCCCTTACCGGGTGATGGGGTCTTTACATAGACCAAAAAAGTAAAAGCTTGAATACTATTCTAACTCTTTATTAGATAATTCCTTAAGTCGGGCCTGACTTACTAAGTTCTGAATCTGCAATTGCAATTGAACTGCTTTGGGTAAGCTTAAACTCCTTAACTGGGACGCTATGAACTTCCCGTAAATTTCAAATTCATCCTCTTTTGGTTCTTCTAGATTGTACTCTGAATGTTTGCTCTTGTGTCGTTTTTTCCGGGACTTAGAACTACCTGTGTGTATTTTGACCATCCTGTGGGTGTCAAGATCAGGTTTTAGTATCAAAAGATAGTCATCCCTTTCCGTTTTAAAATTGTCCAATTGGTTGTCTGAAATATCTGTTTTTATTTGTTCAGGGCCATTGAATTCTGAATCGTGGTAGTCCTAAAAATACATGAAAAATGCTTAAGGTTTTCAAAATTAAAAACAAAATCAAATTCCCCAGCAACTGCACCTGGTACTGTAATAACATTTATTTACGTTTGTGCAGCTATCGAACATAGCTATCAATGTTGTTGATGACATTGGAGTTAAAAATTTTATTTCATCAACAGAAGGCTTAGCTTAGGAACTCTCGGAGCTATTTTTACCCACGCCTGCGATGGTAGCGGGCGCGCAGGTTCTGATGAATGTAGATTTATATGCAAAAACTATAAGCACATTTCACGACGCGTTTTACACCCCGCAGCGCCCGCGGTTGTTTGCGGTTCACGCGGCACCGGTTGCACAACTTAGCGAGCGAAGGCTTCAACCGCGACGGTTGTGTGACCGCACAAATTACCAGTCTCAAGAGTTTTGAAATAAAACCGCAGTTCCGCGGCGGTCAAAATCGCTCCATGAGTTCTTGGCTCAATTTCCAAGACGTCGTCAAAGGACGAGTTCAAATTTCTCTTTAAGAAGAAATTTTATCTTTCTTAAAATTCGGTAAAAGCACACCCTAATTACAGTAAAAGTGTTACGATTAAAACGTATATCATTGCTTAAGGCTGTTCTGAAAATAAGGTATGTCTTACCAGCAATTAATAGCAAGATCCGTTAATAGCCAGACAGAAGTTTTAATATTAGTAGAAAGTTTCTCAGTGCATGCTTTGAAATCAGTACAGTGGCGTTCATAATATGGAAACAATAACTTTAGATAAAAACGATATATAATCTAAAAAAAAGCATCTTCACGCTTGATATCCCCGAAGAGGTAGGCAGAGGCACAACCAGAGCACCCACGACTAGCCGAAGACACTAAGTCCCACAATGTGATAGGTGGCAAGCCTATCGCTAACCGGGCACATATCCAATCCCGGACATTTTTTTTATTAGAAAACCCAAATTTTCTTTTTGTTGCCCGACCCGGGATTCGAACCCGGGACCTCATGTAGTCAAGTCCAACAACTGAACCGCTAGACCACAGAGGCGATAATCTACATATATAAAAATCAATTGCTGTTTGTTAGTCTCACTAAAACTTAGTAATTCAAAACTATTTTGGTTTTGAATTATTTGTTCACGTTCAGGGAAGGCTTAAAAGATGGGAAAACTGAGAGGAAACTAGGAAAAACATTTAATTTTTCCCGTACAAACTAAATGGATGGAACCAAGTTCGCCGGGATAGCTAGTATTTTTTAAAGTTAGACAGTACAAACTGAAACTTCTGAACGTTAAAAATTTGCACCTGTATAAGTTTGCACATATTGTATTGTACATATTGTACGGCTTTCCTGATGGTAAGAGATAACTGTGGCCTATAGTCATCGTAGATTTAGGTGCCTGTAGTGTTAGACCAATTATTGTGAAAGTCTACCACTATTCTACCTTCCGGACCAAAACATAACACTGTAATTATGGTGACAATAGACAGCTATCCGGATTAGTTGCAGCACGGCACTCAATCAACATTGGTCTTGTTGGAAACAACACCTTTGCTTGCCGCTTGGTAGAATGGTCATTTCTACACAGGAAACCCTGACCAACTAAGGGAACATTAAGATGTGTTGATAACCTAATACAGGAGCTGTCCCCTCATGCACATATAAGTTAATCAGCTACCTTATGCTCAAACCTGGAATATGTCAATGGTGAGCACTGATGTTAGGACGAGAGGAAAAGAAATAAATAAAAAAAGATACACAGAAAAGTTGTATATGAAAAATAAACGTTAAGACGATAGGTCTTTTCTTAAGATATAAACCCACCTGCGAGCACTGACACTTACAGTCACAAAAGGCTGGCAAAACCAATTGTAAGTCAGTACAGAATTTTATCGCCTAGTTAGACAAGACTGATATTGATACTAGATTGAATAACGGCCAATATTAATAACCTATTTAAAATAAGAGATTGTTCTATTTTAGATCAGTTGCCAGGTAACCGCTGTTATTTTTAAATTATTAACAAAAATGTTAAAGCACTATCCAGACGGTTGTAACTATGCAACAATCACACTACCACAAAGTTGACCTTGCTGGAAACTTTGTTTGAAACAAATCAAAATTTTGATATAATCTACGTTCCACACATATAAGTAAACCAATGTTTTAATCTATGTGGAACCCTCTATTAAGCAACAAAACTTTAGAAGGCCTATATTTACGTGTAGATAGGTTATTAATATTGACCGTAAGTCGGTAAGTTAAATCTAAGTATTTCCATGCTTGTATCCCCATAGGGATAAGAGGTATAATCAGAGCACCTACAATGAGTCTAAGGTACATAGAATGACAGTGTGACAGGTAGTAAACTGGGCACTTATCCAATCGAAGGCAAAATCATATTTATTAGAAAAATTAAAAAAAAACATATTTTGTGACGCCTGACCCAGAAACTTAATGTCGTCATCGCCTAAACCAAATCGTTAGATCACAGAGGCAATGAATAATAATCCAAATTAATAAACATCCCTACTCTTGTGCTAATATTTTTTACAAAACGTAAATAATATACCTTACTCGCTGGAACCCAGACCTTTTCACTGGGATCTTCCATAGCATAAGAGTCATGATCCTGAAATAAAAGAAAAATAAAAGTTACTAAATTAAAACTGTCTTAACTCATAATACACAAAGCAGTTACGTGATGTTGGTGGCAATTTTGCTGAGCACTAACCAAATTTAAGCTGAGTATTCTATTGTTTTTTAACAAAATAAAAAAGATGGAATGTTTGAGACATGTCAGATTGGTTTGCACATATTAACTTGTAACATTTTTAATATTTTTTTTGAGGATGAGATTATATGTCTGTAGAAATGTCATGTACTAACTAATCGGACAGTACCAAATAGTTTTTGTCTCTTTCTATTATTTTCATAGAAAGTAGTCCACTATAACTCAAAGTTAGTTAGTTAAGTGCATTGCCAAATTATCACCATTGTCCATGGCTGGCATGCTATTGTATTATTCTCTGTATGTATTTAGCTCTCCTGTGCATGTGTGTGTGTGTCTCCTGTGTGTTGTGGATGAAAAGTAGCCTGTGTCCCTTTCTAGCTTTCTAAAAATAATGTTAGCTGTAATTTGCTTTTTTCTTAGAAAACCAAATTGATAATAAATTTAACAGCATAAGCATAAAGTTAGGTTCTTTTTATGCCATAACACAGCAAACAAGCACATTGCGCTCCTGATGGTGAACAACAATGGTGACTAATAGAAACCATAGATATTATTTGCGTTGTCCTGTGCCCAGGATGTTAGAAATATTTTAAACATCTACTGGCTACCGTACGTTATGGACCAGAACAAGACAATATCACTTTGGTAAAAGGAATGTGGTTTGGTACCCAGGAAAGTTTCAGCATGACACTACTATGAGTGGTCTTGTAATGACCCTTTGAATTTAAGACGGTTCTATTCTAGACAGAGGACCCGGTAATTGGTTAATCTAATAACTAATTATTAGAATTGTCCTATTTTTACCATCTATAGTGTACCTCTCCTGATGTTAGAGTAAAACTTTTTAAATATCTAAGTTATATTTATTGACTTACAATAATAAAATGGCAAAAGTAATAAAGGTTGCTTTAATACCAGTTCACCTAGTATTATAACTGTTTAATAAAGTTCTTTTAATATTATACTCACCATAACAATGGTGCGTGTGTTGCACTTCTGTATGACAGGTACATTCTTTAGACATTTATGCATATCTGCAAACCATTTGATTCGAGATCTATATAGTGGACGTTTCCCTAGTTTATGTAGTTCCAATATATATGTCGATCTTAATATTTTTATTTTAGTGGTAACTTCGCCTACTGTGAGTGAAATACCAGATATTTTTTGGAATTCTGAGATTATTTCCTTGTAGCTGTTTAATCTTACTTCTCTAGATTTGTAAAATGTGTGTTTGGGATTCCATAAGTTTTCATACTTGATATATATTTGTACAAACTGATGAGTGACATTTTCACCCCATTTACCCATTTTATAACTTGTATTTCAATTACTTAGAAATTTACTGAATTTAAAGTATTTCTACCCAAATATTACAGTTATCAATAAATTGATCTCAATATTTGTCACTGTTGAATCAATACTTAATCTGTTTTGAACTGAAACAAATATTTTTTTTGATGGATAAACAGAATTAGGTACTGTCAAAGAGTACAATAATATACCTACCTATACAGACTTACTGTTTAATAACACTTTATGGTACTCACAAATTTACTGAGTACCTACAAAAGGTAAGATTATATTATTTGACCAGAGATATTTTATATTTAGCGAAAAAACACAAAATGTTTGTTTACAATTTATAAATTGTTTTTATTTTATTTTTTTGTTGTTTTTTTTTAATTTTATCCCAGTCGGGGAAAGGCAAAGGATCTGAGTCCATACAGCCACGTCTTCCGTATTAATAAATCTGTTTCTTGTTGTATATTTTCAATTCATGTCTTCCGTATTCATTCTTTATTTCAGTCATTGGTCACTAATTTACAAAGTCATGTCTCGTCTTGAGTAAAACGGTGGTTTCATTACACAAGCTCGTCTATGAGATTTGGCGGCAGCGAGGAAATTGACGTTACACTAATTTCTTCATGATTATTTCATTTGTGCACTTTCACTGAACAAAATTAAACTAATTTCCACCTAAATTAACCAATTTTACGCATGTTTTACACTAAATTCAATAATTGTGAAAAAAATTCGACCATCTTCATTCACGATGGCGCCAAAACTCCTTATTTTTTTTTGTTAATTTGTCCCTTTCTGGGACCGGCTAAGACCTTACTGTGGACCTTACTAGTCTGTAACATTTGCTTTCGAAAAGATGCCATTTCATTAAAGAAAAATAATCCTTATGATGAAACCTTTCCATCGGTGTAATAAAGCTTTGGAGTATTTTTTGAACTCAATTAGCGGGATCGGTTCCCGGTTCAACTAGACAACTATTAAAAATCTGTAAATGCAGTTGTTGTTGTCTTTTAAAGTAATGCTTTCAGCATAGATAATTCACCTTGCTTTTAGTAAAACATTCGATTTACAATATTATGGTACTTTCCCTCTTTGTGCTATATACCTAACCGCGAGACGGCCATACGGCATACGGCATCGGGGATAATAGTTGCAAGTTTTACTTACTTATTCGTTTTTGTTGTTTGTGTACTAATACTGGTTTACATAATATATATGTAATAAATACCAAATATTAGCTTCCTACTTCGAACATTTAGAATTGATTTTAATTTTTATGCTTCTTAAGGGTGCCTAATTTTATACAGTCGTAGAAAAACTCATTCCCTCATATGTAGTTTGGGGATAAAAGTTCCAAGTTTTACAGTGGTTCGTGTGCTAGTATTATAGTTGAAATACCAAATTTCAGCTTTCTAGTAGTTTAGGGATTACCTATCTACTCAATAATTTTTGATGATTACATGAATCAGTGAATAAATCGGCTTTTTTGATACCCCCTATAACATCTAAGGCAGATGAGCTGTGTTATCGAAATTAAGTGAGCCTAATGAGTATACTATCGCTATACTGTATCGCCGACTTGGCGATAAGGCCGCCTTTGTGTATCTTATAATTTAAGTTTAATTTGAGGTATTTGTAATTTCTCTGTATTTGGTGCACAATAAAGAGTTATTGTATTGTATTCTATTGAGTACACTACAGACACATTTTAAGAACTTATTCAAATTAAAAAAAAAAAATTAAATTTAATCCCAGGTTTAGAGAGTTCGAAAACAACGAAACTTCGTATAAACTTTCGTCTCTTAGGTTAAGAATTAGGAAGATTAAATTTGAAAGGGTACATGAGCTTACAGAAAAAAATTTCGGCTTTCTATAACTTTAGGAATTACCATTTACATTTAAATAAAAAAAAAAGTTTTATAATTTCAACGAAAGATGTTACAATTTCTCTGAGCAACAAAACTGATTGCAACATAACAATGTTGGTGGCGAGATAAAAGTAACTTCATTAGGTTCCGGGTTTGATCCCCGGGTCGGACAATAAAAAGAAAAAGTGTTTCATAGATTTTTTCTTGATAGAGTAATTTCGTTGCCTGGGTTTTAATATGCGCCCAGTTGTCGATGGGTTTGCTATTGTGACACTTAGTGTCACTCAGCCTATCTCTTCGGGAATATAAGCATGAGAATACTTTTATTTTATAACAAATTTATAAACAAAACATTAAGTACTATCTAAGAAAGTGGTAGTCAAGAACAGTATTTTCTTCTAGCGCATTTTGGCGTACGCATATGCAGTGAGAACGGACGTTAACATCACATGTTAATATGCCTTTGTTTTGTTAATATGATTTGTTGTGTGTCTTTAAATTTGTGAAAATATTTTAGCATTTAAAAAATACTTTAATAGGTAATCCTACAGTAAATTAGGCTTCTATAAATATTTCTGTTGCTAACGACTCAGTCCAATTTTCTCTAATAACTTCGTGCACAGTAAAGCTAAAACAAAGTTATTTCACATGTTGACAAGAATATAAATAATGCAGAAAAGCTAAATATTTGTCATTATGTTTTAATAACGCTCGTAATTTACATTTATTGGAACAGTATTGGAAGCATTTGAAGCATTGACATTAAAGCATCTTAGAATGGAAGTCCATGTATGATTATATGATATTTTCAATACCTGAAACTTAAGCATCAAACCTTAAATATGAAAGACCCATTTCTTTCTATAATATTTATTTATATATTCTATTTTTTATAAGCTAATAGCTTATCCCATATCCATTGGCTCTTGGTCTAACATCCTGGCCCCAGGTTGACAGTTACCACCTTTGGTGTCTTTAAGCAGACGATATGTCGATGACTTATTTTACGAAGATAGTCCAGTCAGATGCAAAACGTGAAGACTAAGAACTCACACACATTTCACGACGCGATTTTCACCCGCAACAACTGCGGTTGTTTGCAATTTCCGCGGCAGCGGTCGTCTGCTCTTAAAATCGTGCGGGCGGCGATCTCCCGCCGCCTCGGCGGGTTACAACCGCGTGCTCTGCCGTCGCTTGGCGGGCGACCATTTTCTACTATTTGTACTGATTATTTAACCGCAACCGCCGGCCGCGCGATCATCAACCGCCAAGTTTGCGGGCGATAATTTCAACCGCGGCAGCTGCGGGGCCGCAAATACTTACCGATCTCGTGTGTTTTGAAATAAAATTGCAGAACCACGACCGCCGTGGGCGCGGGTAAAAATCGCTCCATGAGTTCTGTATCTAATAAGTTGTCACCCATCATTAAATGTAAGAAAAGTCCAAATATTGTGATATAAATTATAATATACAATTAGATTGTATAGTCATACACAAGTACACTTATCTAATCGACTTTTCAAGTGATAAATAAATAAATATCCCTGGACAAATTACATCATTTGAATCTAACCCCAAAGTAAGCAAATAACATGCTTGTTTTGGATGTTAGTTGACAATACTAATACATAGAAATATGTACTTTAAAAATTTAATAAACACACTTAGACACATAAATGCAGACATTTAGATGTTCATCACATAAACATCTTCACCAGTCGGGAATCTAACCCGAGTGTAGCAGTTGGTTGGTGGTCTTAAATCTTGTGCACTAACCCCTCAGCCAGCACAGCGGTCAACAACCTCCTCTTTCTTAGCTGGCAATAATTTTATCCTTAGGATGTTAATGTAAAATAAATTGTCAAAAGATCTTATTTATATTAATAATAAACCTTTTATCCTCTTTCAAATCAAATCTCATCCTGAACTGTTATTTGATAAACATAACTAAACAATTTATAAGATATCTCCGACTATGGTATACTTCTTGATAAAGATCTCTAACTCCTGTTAGACGTCTCTGCGTTCTATCTCTAGCAACTCTTTTACATGTAGGGCTTACTTTGAGTTTTAACAACTCATCCTACCACCTCTTTCGTAAATACTTTGTTAGGGCCTTAACACATAACAACATTTCTCTGCCATAGACCATTGTAAGAAACTTATTGCTTCGTTGTTATTTAAAAAAAGATATTACACTGTTTTTATAAATAAATAGTGCCACGCTGCTACAATCGGCAACAACGCTACTGCCGATTCTAGCGGTGCGGCGCCGCAACGCGGTTATGTGTTTCGGCCCTTGTTCTTTCTGCTCCTATGACATCAATCTGTACAATCTCCACCTTTCTTATGTACTAATTATCATGTTCTGTGCATCTACACATTAATTGAAAAAACTACAATCGTTTTTAATATTAATCAAAAGTAAGACTCAGATGATTTTTCTCCCTTTTCCGTTTGTCAAGCATCTTGATCACCATTAATTTTGGAAATACGAGCTGCACTTATTATACTTTGAATTTCTAATTGAACTTTTAATGCTTTTTCCAAATCCATCTGCCTCAGTTGTGTCGCTATATATTTGCCATAAATTTCAAACTCATCTTCTGTTGCTGGAATAGCTTTAGTAACCATCGACACTTCTTCATCCGAACTTACCTGTCTTTTTATTATAATTTTCTTCTTTTTATTTTTCTTATGTGAAACTGAGTTCTGATTTTCTTCTTTAGTTTCACTCCATTCTTCTCCAGCCATTTCATAGTTTTCATCAGATTGTGCATTAAGTGGATCAGGTTTGACGTCCTCATTTGTAGTATTAATTGTATCCACCCATATTTGGCAAGATGAGTCCACCTCTTCTGCATCTTGAGGCTAAAACAACAAGTTGTAATTATGTTTTGGAAATGCATTTATTTTCGACCTATTGGATAAAAGTGATGTGTGCAGTGATACCTTCACATTTTCAATGAGTCATAAGCAGCTGCATTTACCTTAATATCTGAAGATCCCAATTAAATAGTACGATGGCGCTACAGTCGCCAGTGACTAGAATTGGTCTAGCAGCATGGAGCCACAGTGCTATTATGTGTTTCTGCCTTAATGGGTGTTAAGATATACTATTACTGGAAATACTGAGATGTAAGTATAAATTTAATAAAGACACAGACCAGGAAATACAAACATTTATGTTAACCACACAAATTGTTGCTGCCATCAGGAATTGAACATGAACCTTGGGTTGGTTAGTGGAATTAGGTGTATACTCTAACCTCTCGGCCAAAGAGGCAATCTAGTATTTTAAATCAGTAGATTATTCAACTATCGACCAATACAGAATATTTAAGATGGAAGACATGAAAAGAGAAGTATATAACACAGGTCAACTAACTTGCACTGATGGTTGTCGTAATGTTGAAATATTCTTCAAGCACTGATCCATTTCATAAAACCACACAAGAGAAGGTTCATATAAACTATCTGGGCTTGATTTCTGTAATATTTTTTGGACTTGTTGGGAGTAAGTTGTTCTCAAGTTGCGTATTTTGATTTTAACTTCAGAAATACTTAAGGATTTCATCGTTTTTGCTTTGAATTCGGAAGCGATTTGGGCATAAGCTTTCTCTCGATGATATCTCGATCTGTATAGCAAGTGATCAGGATTCCAAAGAATTTCATGTTTTAAATACAATTTAACAAATTTTAACGTAACTGATTCACTCCATCTCATGATTTACAATTTAATATCAATGTTTTAATTGAAGACGATGAACTTATCAGGACAATAATCGTCCTTACTGAGGATTAAAATATTGAAATGCAAAAGAATATTGTTACGTTTTCACTTTAGCGTACCTACGTATTGTTCACAATTTATAGGTAGTAATGATCAAAGAATATATTACATATAATAAACTCTTTAATATTTATTAGGTAATATACTCATAATTTCTTTGGGTAATTACAAAATATATAAATAAATAATATGTAAGTACTCTAGGTTGATTCGATTCACAACACAACTTTAGATTATAAAGTAATACAACGCATCACAATATTAAATATTTGCTTTTTTTTTATTTTATCCTCGCTACACGTCTTTAAAACTTGTGATTTTTAGATTGTAGGTAATTTTAATTTCTACAAATATTTTGATGTTGTTGTTGTTGTTTGTTTTTTATTTTTTTTTAATTTTATCCCGTTCGGGGAAAGGCAAAGGATCTGTGTCCATACAGCCACGTCTTCCGTATTAATAAATCTTTTTTCTTGTTAAATATTTTAAATTTATGTCTTCCTTATTAATTATTCTTATACAGTCATTAGTCACTATTTACACAGTCTTGTCTGGGTGTTGAGTAAAGCGGTGGTTTCTTTACACAAGCTCGTTTATGAGATTTGGCGGCAGCGAGGAAATTCACGATACACTAATTTCTTCATGATTATTTCATTAGTGCACTTTCACTGAACAAAATCAAGCTAATTTCCACCTAAATTAATTAATTTTACTCATATTTAATACTAAATTCAATAATTGTGAAAAAATTACGACCATCTTCATTCACGATGGCGCCAAAACTTACAAATATTTTGATTGTTGTTGTTGTTTTTTAATTTTATCCCAGTCGGGGAAAGGCAAAGGATCTGAGCCCATACAGCCACGTCTTCCGTTTTAATAAATCTTTTTCTTGTTGTATATTTTCAATTCATGTCTTCCGTATTCATTCTTTATATCAGTCATTAGTCACTTATTTACAAAGTCATGTCTGGTCTTGAGTAAAACGGTGGTTTCGTTACACAAGCTCGTCTATGAGATTTGGCGGCAGCGAGGAAATTGATGTTACACTAATTTCTTCATGATTATTTCATTTGTGCACTTTCACTGAACAAAATTAAACTAATTCCCACCTAAATTAACCAATTTTACTCATGTTTTACACTAAATTCAATAATTGTGAAAAAAATACGACCATCTTCCTTCACGATGGCGCCAAAAACTCACAAATATTTTGATTTGATCAACTATGATACTGTTTTTTTTAATTTTATCCCAGTCTGGGAAATGCAAGGGATCTGAGTACATACAGCCACGTCTTCCGTATTAAAAAATCTTTTTCTTGTCATATATTTTCAATTCATGTCTTTCGTATTAATTCTTTATTTCAGTCATTAGTCACTATTTACAAAGTCACGTCAGGGTCTTGAGTAAAGCGGTGGTTTCTTTACACAAGCTCGTTTATGAGATTTGGCGGCAGCGAGGAAATTCACGATACACTAATTTCGTCATGATTATTTCATTTGTGCACTTTCACTGAACAAAATTAAACTAATTCCCACCTAAATTAACTAATTTTACTCATAATTTACACAAAGTTCAATAATTGTGAAAAATTTACGACCATCTGCATTCACGATTGCACCAAAACTCTATTTGCCCTTCTCTGGGGGCATGACCTTGAGACCATGCTACCACGTCTTCCGTATTAATAAATTCTTACACTGATTTCTTTATAAATATTTCACTTGTGCACTTTGCTGAACAGAATTACACGAATTGCCACATAAAGTAACTATTTTCACTCATAATTTACACTAAGTTAAATAATTACGAAAAAAAACTACAACCATCTTCTTTCACGATGGCGCCAAAAATCAAATATTTTTAAGTTAATTTATCGTTTTCTGGCTAAGGGTTAAGACCTTTTAGCCATGCTGCCACGTCTTCCGTATTAATAAATGTTTCTTTTTCTTTATTTTCAATTCACTTCTTAACTTTCATGATATCTTATTCTCATAAATCAAAATCATTATTATTCACGATGGTATCAAAACTTTCACGACTATGTATGAATTATTTTTGTTAATCTTTTGTTTTCCTACTATTTTGCAAAATAAATCTTTTTTTCCTGGTGTATTCGACCCTTTCGATATCTACAAATTTTACATAATAAACCATTTGTTTGTGAAAAGTAAATAAATATTCTTCCTTTCGTTTCATTAAATTTCCCTATTTATAAGCCAATTGAGTAGCGTTAATTAAGTAAGTTGGTAGTAGCAATTTTAGTAGGTAGTATATAGGTAACAAATCTTATCTATTTACTTAAACGTTTTGATCATAACTATTATATTTTGATTATATCATGTTACGTGCATGTAACGATATCGATGAACTACTTTTTCTGAACAGCCTTTATTATTATTATTATCATTTATCCACATTATTTCTTATTTTCTAAGTTTATTATTATTATTGTGATTTTTTGGCTGGCCGCAACCATGAAAACTCACTGCCTTGATAGATTTGAAACATACATTATTTATTATTATATTAAGTACAAAATACTCATATAATTTCTGTACCATGGATAGCTATTTAGATTCGAATTGTAAATTTTCCCACGTTTTCTGTGCCTCCTAAGACATTTATTTTATTGGAAGTTTAAAATTCATTTGTATTCTCAGTAGCTGTAGTACTTGAATCCATATTCTTTCTAAACAAATAACCATACCGTCCCGGACCCCAGTTCCGTTTGGGTAAAATAATAATCTACACTAACATTTTCCAAATGAATCTTCAAATCCGCTTTTAAAATTTACTCGATAATTAGTTAGTATTTGTTTAGTACCTACATAAGTTATATGTTAATATTATGTTAATATATTATAGATAAACACATAATATTACGGGAAAGTGTAACATTTTACATATTTTCTGCTATCAACATTATTTTGTCATAATATTTAAATAAAAATCGCATCTGTGGTCTAGCGGTCCCGCGTTGGACTTGACTTCTTGAGGTCCAGGGTTTAATCCCCGGGTCAGACAACAAAAAAAAATTAAGAATTATGAATTTTCTAATAAAAATAACGTTGTGATACTTCACAAATCTATTTAGTGGACCCGGACCCGGTAGAATTGAAATGACACATGAAGACGTTGATAAAATCGTGCGTGTTGTCATCGTTAAAACTAAAAATGGACTCATTAAGCAATTTGTAAATAAAATTTGCTCTTTACCTTATGCAAATTAATTCACCTCATCCAAAATTAAATGTAGTTTTAAATATTTACTATTTAAATTACCTCTTCACATAATAATTATTTTAATAATTATTGTACCTAGTATATAAGTATGGATATTGTATTTATCTCACCTCTTACACATATATCACCTCATAAATAAGCACCAGCATACTTGCTCTTTCTTTTCATGCCTCAGTTGAATTATTATTCCTTCCAATTGTCTTGTCTGACATAACCAGTCAACGGTCCGCAGCCCATATCGGGTGTCGAAAAAAAAGTCCGCTCAATGGTCCCGACCCGATTTGGGCCTCGACTGCCGCGCTCCATTTTTAATTCCAGTTTGTTCAAGTAAACTTCATGTATCCAATCAATTTTTTTTAGTCTGTAGCAGAATAAACAACCCGTCGTATTAAAAAGTTTGAAGTATGTCAACATTGTCAAAAAAAATTTTGGAACGAGTTGAGTTGGCATGATTTATTCATCCGTTGCGCTTTTTTCGAGTATGTGGTCGGTTAGTGACTTGAAAACAAAAAGTGATGTGAAAATGTGTTAGTTAAGAGCTAAAATTATATTTTGTTAAGTGATAAACAATTTTATAAAACACTACACATCATTTAACCAGTTTTACATAAAATTTAGCGATATTTAAGTCGGTCATGTATGTATGTATGTACTTGTGACGTAACGGCCCGCTCGATTTTAACTATTTCTAATTATATAATAAATTATTTCTTGTAAATAACATTTTTAGTATGTTTATACGACATATCTACAGATAAAACATATAAGTTTTACGAGTGTCTTCCACTAAATACTCCATAATAAGAGATTAAATAGCACGTGACACTTTTTAGTTTTTCGAACATGCAAGAATTTAGTTCTATAGAGCTTGTGTTGTAAAATATTTGCATGGACATTGTTGTTTTTGTAAGTGCATTCTGTTAAACGTTTCATGTTCTTTCGAATAAAGTATACAGAAGGTAAATCAAACACGTTTGTTTTTAATAAGAAATGTTTTTTTTGGGAAAATTGGGAAAAAACACGGAAAGTTTTTTCACATTTTGTTTGTTGCAAATGGTTTTGTGGTTAAACATACACATTTTTACGTTATTGCGTAGCTTAATTCTCAAGGATTCTAAAAATATATACATTTATATGTTTTTAATACATAAATCGAAAGATATCATCGTTATTCGCCAATTTTATTTTGGCGCCATTTTTCGCCAAACGTGCTGGCTGACGGGCGGGAAAATCGCTTTTGCTTTTGGACTGTTGACCGGTTAAAGAATTTATTATTTAATCATGTTGAATTCGGTGGGGGGTAGATACGATCTTTGGTCGAAAATAGAAGGTAGGTAGCTCGCTCATTCAACCGGACATCGACCGGTCGACTTTGAACTGAGTGGACGGACAAACGGTCGCGAACTAACGTTTGCGAGCATCGCATCAATATCTCGCATGTTTTGCTAGTGCACACCTCATATTATATAAACTAGAGTGATAGTGATAGTCTACGTAAGACATTATACTAAGAACCTTCGTCTGAGACCAGAAGTGAGCCGAAGAACCGTGCCAGCGACTCGCATAAGGGCCTGAGCGACCCCGGATTGAAGGTTGGTGACGCTTGTTTGCTTACTCCTCTGTAGACGACCGAAGTTTAACATTCTTCTCCCTGATTCTATTTCTCTTACCTCATATAGTCCACTACCTCTTAAAACATCTTCCTGTAGCCACCTCTTGACCTTCTGTAATTTTTTGTCTAGCGTTAAAGCCGGATTACGCTACACCCACCAAATAACTAGTAAAAAGTGAGCGATTACGTGGTGATTATATTCTCTTTGCGAACGATCAGTCGGAAAATCAGAGGTTGAGTTTTGTTCTGTACTATATTCTGTTAGTAATCCTGCTAGTATTAATGGATAGATGTCTATTACTGGTCACGTACAAACTACTGCATAGATTTAGGTAAAACTATACAAGATTACACTTTATGTATAAGAATAGCATACAGGCTACAATACATTAATTTATGTTTAATACGTCGATTTTTGTAGAATGAAAAATCTAAATTTGGTTGATACTTTTAACCGCCATCAAAAGAGAATGTTATTTCAAAGATTCTTTTTTTAGTCAAGATAGATTCCGAAGTAGTCTAGGTCTGCTAATGGAATCGAATGGGAATCGGGGAAAATACTAAAATTTTTGGTATAATTAGACGAGATTATATTTAAATCTAATTAGATTATTTTCAATATACTAAGTTATATATTTTGTTAACCTTCATCCTTCAATCTATTGATGTCTTCAAATGCGTACGTTCTGCCTGTTGTGTGCAAGTTATTAATCATAATAAGTTTGGTGATTTTGGTTCTGTTGCAATGTTGTTATACTGTATTGCGTCATTTTTTAAATTGAAAAAAAAAGTGTGTGTGTGTGTCAGCTACGATGCACGATTGGAGTTTACTCCTTACGAACGATAACACCGGCACACAAAAAAAATTAAGTAGAATGTGCATTTGACCGGACCTACCTACGGGTACGTATTTTGGTCCGCTGAATCCGAATTCGAGGTCAGTTGGACCCCTACACCCTCAAAATTTCGAGAAAACTTCGAAAAACCGTAAAAATGATGGAAATCGGCAGTTTTAATGGCAAAAAAAATTTTTTGGAACTAAACTAAGCGTGATTTTTATGTCGATCCGCTGAATATGAATCGAAACTTTATTAAGACCACGAGCTGTTTTAAATGTAAGAAAATCACACAAACCCTCCAAAATTCCAAAAAAAGTATTTTTTTTGGTTTAATTACTCTTTTTGAAGACTTAATTGCTTGTGCCTGTAACCAAGGCACCTCCACGTGGTGACAGTGGGAAACAGAACCATCTGGCAGAGTCCCTGGGTTAACGGCGTGTATTCCGTCATGGCAGGTACAAGTGATAAGTACTTGACGATGCAGGGAGTCGGAGCCCCAGTATCGGCGTCTGGTCAGAGTGTGAAAGCAGGCTCGCAGGCGTCGTCATCAAGCGACTGCAGCTCTTCAGAAGTGGGAAACTTGGCTACTGGAGAGTATACTATTACAAGAAGTAATTCTCATATGTGTAATAAAAGCCCTGATTCATTTCGTTACATTTGTGGAGAATACAATTTGGAAAGGAATCGAAGATCGTTATCTGATAAGATCGAACAAATTAAATTAAAATCATATGATGTTAATCCGGTGGGAAAAAAACAAGAAACAGGACAACTTGAAGTTCACAATACCAATGATATGGTCTTTTAAGTTTTCTCAAAATTTTGAGGGTGTAGGGGTCAAACTCACCTTGAATTCGGATTCAGCGGACCAAAATACGTACCCGTAGGTAGGTCCGGTCAAATGCACATTCTACTGATTTTTTTTTGTGTGCCGGTGTAATTATGATATATATCGAATAGAAAATAAATGCTACTATATGCTAGCGATGCGCGACTACGAATAATACTAATACTAATTATTCGACTACGCAAATCATTCGAACAAGTCGACTGCGTTTTAAATTATTCGACTAATGTCAATGTCATTCGTAACTCGACTGTGGCGGAGCCGAATGACGACCCGCTCTGGGCGACTCGACTTTTGACATTAGTTATTGTTATGTGCAACAACAATAATGGTGTCTATACGCTGCAGTTATCTCTTACCATAAAAGGAGCAAGTAGGAACTTGTTCGCTGACTTTTGCCAATGCCAATAGTGTAGTTTGTTTATGTAAAAATTAAGACTTAAATCAAATTAATACGAAGCTTTGTGGAGGGCTTCTTCAAGTAACTCCACAATGATAGAAGGACTGTGTAGCCCTTGTGTTGAAAACCAAAGACAAAATTTGTCATCTGGGTCATATGCAAAATCAACGTCATTAACAATAGGTTATTTATAGATATAGATGAAGAATCACAAATTTGAGTATTCAAGTACTGAGTCATTATCTGAATAAAAAATAACATTAATGTTAAAAATAAACAAGTGTTTTAAATTTTATTTTTAGTTCAGTTTTTAGTTTTTTAAAGTTTTATGAATTTTGTTTTGTGAAAATACATATGAAAATTATTAACCTACAATCATGATGCATGTTAATTTTGTATTTATTAGTTCTAAATACACGTGTTCCGATTTTCCAGTGTAACTTATAAAAATCGGTAATAAATTTTGTAAACACTTTTCGATAATGGCACGTCACTAATTATGAATCGCAAAAAAAACTGACAACATTGCAAATGTCAATTTAGTCCCTGAGATTAAAAAACAGGCATCCGCATCAGGCCATGGTTCTTTCGATATCGTGCAGGTAGTAAACGCGCTACATCAGTTGTGTGCAGGCTGCGCTTAGGACACTCTTGTTCCCCCGTATTCCTGAACAAAATAAGATGCAGAGACCATTCGGTTTGTGAGTGCGGCATAGACGAGGGCACATGTGATCATATTTTTTTGAATTGTCCAAACACCTCGACGTCGCTTTATGACATTTTACCCTCTTCTATCCCTCGTCCTAATTACTTTAAAACTGTGTTAACATACGTCGATTCTCCTTTCGTAAAAGTTTTGTGCAAGTTTATAGATACTCATGATATAAGGTTGTAAATACATAAGGTTCAAGATATTTGACTCGACGGTCTTGTTTGGTTATTATGTTTCTTTATAGATAGGTATATAATATATTACCTCTTTGGGTTATGGAATACTGCAACCAAATGTCAAAATATGTATTTTATTTGTGTTATCTGTGATGTTATGTGGTGTCTGGTTCGATAAAATTCTTTTCTAGGTGGTGGAATACACGATAATGATAATCTCAATAAAACTGAACACTCAAGATTCCTGTGGTAACCATAATATATTGTACCGTGCTTTATCCAACACGTAGACATTGGCGAAATCAAACTACGTGTGGTAGTTGCAAAAGCCAGAAAAGAAAAAGAAGAAAAAACAGGCTATAGTTCCAAATTCTTCGTTTGAACTGGAAAAGGGAACATTTACGTTTTTTTGAAAACAAAGCTTTGTTGACAATTTCTGTACAAACTTGTCTTTGCCTTGTTCCGTTGCCTCGCATTTGTAAAAAATATTATAATGTTTGCTACAAATGCGAGTTTGTTGAAGAGGAAATTGACTCATACTAATTATTTGTATGATTCAAGTCTTCTTCCATTAATGGTCAAGTCTCAAGTAAAGTCTTCTCTTCTAATTTCTAAATAAAGTCAAATTACATAATTCTCTCTTCTGCAATAGTGTTTTATCAGCCGAAAAAAATAAATACATTTTAATGTTTAGTAAATGATTTTATTTCAAAATCTACATATCCGCAGCTCAATGGTTCGCGATTCGAAGTAGAAATATTAAGATATATCCGTCCTTGACGAAAAGGAATACGTTTAAGAAGTGGAGATCCAGGAAATGAAACGTTCACTATTTCGTACTCTCCCTGAAAAAAAAAAAACAAATATAATTAATGCGAGGCACGACTTAGGTAGGTAGACATGTATGTACAAAGTTATAGTGTTTCCAGACTTTCTGTAACATGTTGCTTGGCAGTATATTTTTTTGAATAGCTAATATATGGCTAGCCTAGCGGTTTTCATTACT
>NJDC01026477.1:0-14881 GCA_002245475.1 Calephelis virginiensis | reverse complement strand
AAATTCACGATACACTAATTTCTTCATGATTATTTCATTTGTGCACTTTCACTGAACAAAATTAAACTAATTCCCACCTAAATTAACTAATTTTACTCATAATTTACACAATTGTCGATTTTCGTAGAATGAAAAATCTAAATTTAGTTGATACTTTTAACCGCCATCAAAAGAGAATGTTATTTCAAAGATTCTTTTTTTAGTCTAGATAGATTCCGAAGTAGTCTAGGTCTGCTGATGGAATCGAATGGGAATCGGGGAAAATACTAAAATTTTTGGTATAATTAGACGAGATTATATTTAAATCTAATTAGATTATTTTCAATATACTAAGTTATATATTTTGTTAACCTTCGTCCTTCAATCTATTGATGTCTTCAAATGGGTACGTTCTGCCTGTTGTGTGCAAGTTATCAATCATAATAAGTTTGGTGATTTTGGTTCTGTTGCAATGTTGTTATACTGTATTGCGTCATTTTTTAAATTGAAAAAAAAGTGTGTGTGTGTGTGTGTGTGTGTCAGCTACGACGCACGATTGGAGTTTACTCCTTACTAACGATAACACCGGCACACAAAAAAATTAAGTAGAATGTGCATTTGACCGGACCTACCTACGGGTACGTATTTTGGTCCGCTGAATCCGAATTCGAGGTCAGTTTGGCCCCTACACCCTCAAAATTTCGAGAAAACTTCGAAAAACCGTAAAAATGATGAAAATCGGCAGTTTTAATGATAAAAAAATTTTTTGGAACTAAACTAAGCGTGATTTTTATGTCGATCCGCTGAATATGAATCGAAACTTTATTAAGACCACGAGCTGTTTTAAATGTAAAAAAATCACACAAACCCTTCAAAATTCCAAAAAAAGTATTTTTTTTGGTTTAATTACTCTTTTTGAAGACTTAATTGCTTGTGCCTGTAACCAGGGCACCTCCACGTGGTGACGGTGGGAAACAGAACCATCTGGCAGAGTCCCTCTGGGTTAACGGCGTGTATGCCGTCATGGCAGGTACAAGTGATAAGTACTTTACGATGCAGGGAGTCGGAGCCCCAGTATCGGCGTCTGGTCAGAGTGAGAAAGCAGGCTCGCAGGCATTGTCATCAAGCGACTGCAGCTCTTCAGAAGTGGGAAACTTGGCTACTGGAAAGTATACTATTACAAGAAGTAATTCTCATATGTGTAATAAAAGCCCTGATTCATTTTGTTACATTTGTGGAGATTACAATTTGGAAAGGAATCGAAGATCGTTATCTGATAAGATCGAACAAATTTATGAAGAATGTTTTGGTCTCCAAATTACTAATTTGGATTCATCATGGGTTCCACATACGATTTGTAGTCGATGTAATATGATGTTAATCCGGTGGGAAAAAAACAAGAAACAGGACAACTTGAAGTTCACAATACCAATGATATGGTCTTTTAAGTTTTCTCGAAATTTTTAGTGTGTAGAGGTCAAACTGACCTCGAATTCGGATTCAGCGGACCAAAATACGTACCTGTAGGTAGGTCCGGTCAAATGCATATTCTACTTAATTTTTTTTTGTGTGCCGGTGTAATTATGATATATATCGAATAGAAAATAAATGCTACTATATGCTAGCGATGCGCGACTACGAATAATACTAATACTAATAATTATTCGACTACGCAAATCATTCGAACAAGTCGACTGCGTTTTAAATTATTCGACTGTTGTCAATGTCATACGTAACTCGACTGTGGCGGAGCCGAATGACGACCCGCTCTGGGCGACTCGACTTTTATTCGGGCAAGATCGTCAGTCCTGAAGGAGAAAAAAATACTGAAGGACTTACATATGTTTGTCTCTTTTCACGTAACGCCTCAACTTTTCGTGTTACACTTGATTTTACTCCTCATAAAATTTCCGTACCGGGCCTTATAACTCAAATCGTTTCTTAAGGAGTAAACTCCAAAAATAACTTTGGGGCCAGGACAAATTACACAAATTGATGTTACCCTAAAGTAAGCAAATAATATGCTTGTACTAATGGTGCTAAGCAGGGATACTAATACATAGAAATACTTGTACTCTTATAATTTAGTTAATACAAATATTTTTCCATGTTGGTCCGGGTCCTCTGTGCAGAATAAATCATTTGCCGTCCTGCCTGGCAGCTGGTAAGAGGCGAGCAAAGGTGAACCGGATATCACCAACAAGATCACTGGTGGCAGAGTGTTGTGCAGCAACTTGTCTGGGGAGGGATCTATTGTTTTACGTATTCCTGCTGCCATAGTGACAATGTCATGTTCTAGTCCGGAGGGTAGGGCAGCTGTTATATGACATTAGTTATTGTTATGTGCAACATCAATAATGGAGTCTATACGCTGCAGTTATCTCTTACCATAAAAGGAGCAAGTACAAACTTTTTCGCTGACTTTTGCCAATGCCAATAGTGTAGTTTGTTTAAGTAAAAATTAAGACTTAAATCAAATTAATACGAAGCTTTGTGGAGGGCTTCTTTAAGGAACTCCACAATGATAGAAGGACTGTGTAGCCCTTGTGTTGAAAACCAAAGACAAAATTTGTCATCTGAGTCATATGCAAAATCAACGTCATTAATAATAGGTTATTTATAGATATAGATGAAGAATCACAAATTTGAGTATTCAAGTACTGAGTCATTATCTGAATAAAAAATAACATAAATGTTAAAAATAAACAAGTGTTTTAAATTTTATTTTTAGTTCAGTTTTTAGTTTTTTAAAGTTTTATGAATTTTGTTTTGTGAAAATACATATGACAATTATTAACCGACAATCATGATGCATGTTAATTTTGTATTTATTAGTTCTAAATACACGTGTTCCGATTTTCCAGTGTAACTTATAAAAATCGGTAATAAATTTTGTAAACACTTTTCGATAATGGCACGTCACTAATTATGAATCGCAAAAAAACTGACAACATTGCTAATGTCAATTTAGTCCCTGAGATTAAAAAACAGGCTATAGTTCCAAATTCTTCGTTTGAACTGCAAAAGGGAACATTTACGTTTTTTTGAAAACAAAGCTTTGTTGACAATTTCTGTACAAACTTGTCTTTGCCTTGTTCCGTTGCCTCGCATTAGTAAAAAATATAATGTTTGCTACAAATGCGAGTTGTTGAAGAGGAAATTGACTCATACTAATTATTTGTATGAGTCAAGTCTTCTTCCATTCATGGTCAAGTCTCAAGTAAAGTCTTCTCTTCTAATTTCTAAAAAAAGTCAAATTACATAATTCTCTCTTCTGCAGTAGTGTTATACAACACAATTTTTACTAGCCGAAAAGAATAAATACATTTTAATGTTTAGTAAATGATTTTATTTCAAAATCTACATATCCGCAGCTCAATGGTTCGCGATTCGCAGTAGAAATATTAAGATATATCCGTCCTTGACGAAAAGGAATACGTTTAAGAAGTGGAGATCCAGGAAATGAAACGTTCACTATTTCGTACTCTCCCTGAAAAAAAAAACAAATATCATTAATGCGCGGCACGACTTAGGTAGGTAGACATGTATGTACAAAGTTATAGTGTTTCCAGACTCTCTGTGACATGTTGCTTGGCAGTATATTTTTTTGAATAGCTAATATATGGCTAGCCTAGCGGTTTTCACTACTTCACCGGACATTATTGGTAGTATATAAACATAAAAACCTAAGCTTCGTCTCTTCAAGTTGGAGCAGATATAGCTGATACGAAACACAACTTTAGCCAACTCAAATAAAAATAAATACGTTTTGATTTGCGCGACCCCAGAATCGAATCCAAGACCTCATGTAGGCGACGCCGTACATCACTCCGGGCCATAATGGCGAATGAATGTAGCCCGGGACTTGGTAAGAGTCCGGTTCGCGATAGGATTGCCACCTTTCAAATTGTGATACTAAGTATTATATTCGGCTAATTATTGTGGGTGTCTTGGTTGTACCTCTGCCTATTTCTTCGGCAATACGGGTTTGAAAATACTTTAACAAAATCAATTATTACAACTCAAGATACTTACAATTATAAACCACTTATTTGTCTATTATGAACTAACTAGTGGTTGCCCATTGGTTGAAATTCGACCGTAATAAATTTTAATATCTTATTGATAAGAACGCCATCTTCATTTCTCAAGACTAACTACTTTGTTTCCAAACTTTTTAGAGCGCTATCTGCGATCTTTTGTCGTTATCATCAATACATTTGTTGTGTGTATCAAATGTATGGTAGTGTTGGTAATGTTTTATTTATTGATTTAATGTACTTCATAAGCATTATTATTGAAAAAAATTAACGTTATGCACTTCTCTTACACATAAACTATAAGTGTGCCAAATTTTATGCTCCTGCGTCCGCGCAATTCTCGTAAAAAGGGGTGCAAAGTTTTGGCATCACGTATTAATATATAGATTATTAATAGTTTGCTAGTGTTGTGTTCAACAGTATACCTAAAATGACTTATACGATTCTAATTTCCAATTTGTTTAAAATCGATATTCAGGAGTAATCCTTCAGAAACTTTAGTCGCACTATAACACTTATAGACTAGAAAGATAGTTAAGAACTAGATCTCCCATATTGGTTTGGGCTCTTTGCAGAATAGACCATCTGCCTTCCTGCCATGCAGCTCGTTAAAGGCGAACGTAGGCTTACCGTCACGAACACCGTGACATCTGACTAGGTGGTAGGGTTTCGCAGCGACTCGCCCGGTTTGGTACCAGCGCCTTACCTATTCCTGCCAACATAACGCCAGCGCTTGCCATTGACGAGTTGTTTGGAGGATAAGGTAGCCGGTAAACTTACTTTTGCTCAAGGCCTAACATCCCGTTCTCAGGTTGGCAACACACTTCTACCACCTTTGGTGTCTCTCACGTGAAATTCTTACCATCAGGAAATCTACTTGTTTGTATCGTACACAAATATGACAACACAAACATTCGCGCAAGCGCCCTGCACCGTCTTATTCGCGCAAGCGTCCTGCACCGTCTTACGAATTTCCGTCTTACGAAATTTCAGGTCAGGTGTCCTGACGCGAGATTAGAAGTTTTTAATCATTCCAAAAAAAAGTGCGCAACGCCGCTAAAGAAGTTTTCACTTCAAAGATATTACTTACCGGCAGTACTGGACATTTTAATAAAGGACTATTTGGAGAATTTCTTTTGATAGCGTTTCTCAAATACACACCGATTAGTTGGTCTTTTTCCAAGAGATTGCAGTAGGTGTAGTGAAGTTCGAAAAATGTGGTTCTGTAAGTGTTTGCAATCATCTCATCATAATATAAATCCACCTATAACAAATAAGTAAACATAACAGCTATGTACGCCTCTGTGGGCTAGCCATTCAGGTTTTGGATTTGACTGCAGGAAGTCCCGGGATCGATTCCCGGGACGGGCACTAAAGGAAACTATTATTAATAATAATAAATATCCCTGGATAAGTTACACAAAAGATGGGTGTTAGTCAATACACAGAAATACTTAAATAGATACCAGAATAAATAAAAAAAAAACACCCAGACTGGGAAATGCAGACATCTAAATGTTCATCACACAAATGTCTGCCCCCGTCGGGAATCGAACCGGAGCCTCGCGGTTGATCGGGGCAGTTAGGCGTGTATGCTAGCCACTCGACCAACGAGGCGTTCAAAAACAAAAAGAAAATTTGTTTTTTTTAATTTTCTAAAAAAATACGTTGCTCAGGATTGGATATGTGCTCGGTTGGCGATAGGCTTGCTTGATGTGGGACTTAGTGTCTTTGACTAGTCGTGGGTGCTCTGGTTGTACCTCTTTGAGGATATGGGCGTGAAGACACTTTTTTTTGACAGCTATGTATATACCGTCAGCAACACAAATACGAACCTCTGTAGAGTACATCGAAAGTATTGAAAGTTCAGTAGGGTATCTCTAGAATCTCACTTTTATGCAAATTCTATGAAATCGGAGTCACTTGAGGTGTACTCTGGAACACAATACTCGCGAATTATTAGCATTTAGTTAATAATAGACAATAAATGACAATACTAGGTATCTTGAGTTGTAATTGATTTCTGAAAGTATTTTCAAACTCGTATGATCGAAAATACGTTGGGTTCAATTCGAAAACCTTATTTCTAGTTTCTAGTGTCTTAGTTGTACTAATAATAATATCCACTAACCTTTATAGTTTTGTCTATGGGCACGATGTTTGTAAAATAGTAACTCATGTAATGCACTGGGTCTTTCCGACTGTATCGAAAAGATTTCACGCTCACATTGGAAAAAAAAGTACGATTAAAATACGTGACCACTGGTCGTTCTAGATCGAAGAATATTCCCTGTTAAAAACATAGTTAAATTTAAATGAGATTATATGGGTTTGCCACTAATATCTAGCCTCTTTGTGATATCTATGTTGCTAACTCTACCTAAAGCTGGGTCTAGACATGTCCATTTGTCAGTTCCTCCGTTCCGTGTCAGCGTCGCGGTTCAAGAACGCTAGTGTGGTTGCCTATTTGTTATGGTACGTAATACCTACGGTGCAGGTGTTTCGATCGGTGACAGGTAGGCCTACGCCCTACGCTCCGATCCATCGCGAGTCTATTTTTCGCTACTTTTCAAAGGCAATGTATAACAAATTGAACTGAAACAAGCAATTATCGTAACGATAAGCGACGGAGATACGGGCTACTTTTATCTGTATCCAGAGTTTTTAGATCGCAAAACTGATTCGGAACGGAGATACGGCACGGATAAAAAAACATATTGTGACCCAGCTTTATGTACAGTAAGCAAAGCAGACATTACGAATACTTAGATCAAAACTCAAGAGTCCGATATTTTTGTTGCTTACTGCATACAGAAAAAACTTACTGACCTACAGGCGGAACATGCAAACACTCCTCCACCAGCCCTAATCGAAGTTGCCAGTCTCCATTGGGCAGAAAAATAGCATATACCTACACCCCAGGCAGTAAAATATAAAGCATCAGATCACGAATTTGGCGGCCTTACCTAATGTATGAGTTTCCTTACTTTGCTGTTCTGTTTATGTAATAAATTTAGTATTTAAATATTTTAAATATTTTCTGTCTTAATTGGTATCGTGATTTCAAATTTTTAAAATAAAAATGGGCCATAATTCATCTGACACGATTTTGTAGAT
Source organism: Calephelis virginiensis (assembly GCA_002245475.1). NCBI lineage: Eukaryota > Metazoa > Arthropoda > Insecta > Lepidoptera > Riodinidae > Calephelis > Calephelis virginiensis. Next base: position 7,745 of record NJDC01026477.1, on the reverse strand, counting down.
GGAGGTAGGGTATAGAAACTCGTAGTCATATACATAACATAATAAACGATTTTGGGATCAATCAATATGTTTTGATGAGTAGATGCTTAGTCATCAAACGGAAACGAAATATTAAATTTTATTTTAAACTTTTTTTTTATTTAGAGAAAATGGCAGATTAATTACACGAATTTAAAAAAATATATGAAATCTTAAATATTTTACCTTTTCACAGGAGGTTAAATATATCGATAGATATAAAAACCATATAAGCAATCGCATTGTTGTATTCAAATTCTAAAATATTTAAAAGAAATGTGCAGGTTGAACATAACTATTGTTCATACATGATTATAAATAGGGATGAGAAATCTTACCAAACGTATCGATGTCTGAAAACTTCGAGTGTTTTTTCTGTGTTCAACGTTCGCAGCAACTTGTGTGTGTGCCCGGATGGCTCTAGGTTTGTTATCTATCATATTGTGGGACACAGTGTCTTCGGCTAGTAATGGGCACCTTGGTTTTGCGTTCTTACGGGCGTGATGATACTTTTTTTAATTATTGAATTTTTCATTGTAAGCGGATAATGTTATAGCATGAAATAGTTGGAATTGGGAGTAGAGATTAAATTTTATCAAAGATTTCCTTAAATGTCAACAAAGATTGTACTTGACAATGCCCTACTTTTCCAATCCTAGAATATTCTAAAGCTAGTTATCTAAATTAAATCTTTCTATCAAATGGATGTTGGTACCCAGGAAGATCTAGGTTGACATTCCACGATTAAATCGCTCAGATTTTATCCGGGGTAGTGTCAAGAGTTAACATAAACCGAGTCGTTTGTTTGAAAAGATTAATGAACATGGAGGTCCGCAAGGATCATCACACTTGGATTCGACGCTTTCTACCTAGACTATAGACTTGCACAATGGGCTTAGCCTGTCAGCCATAGGACGGTAACGCATCTGTTTCGTCTATTATGTTTTTTTAATTTTCTTGTTGTTTCTTACAATTTGAAAAGTCGTGTGCTTGTTTGCTTTTTTATGTCATAAACAAATCATCGCCCTGTTGTAATCGATTTTCTTTGCCCATACTTTAAGATATGTTTAAGTTTTGTACTAACGATGTAAAATTTCTGACATCAAGTGATAATTTGGTTTCTTCATGTTGTAGTAACCTCTCGGTACCCTTAGTCCATGCACATGTTAGTCCTTCTTTTACTTTGCACATTTGGAACATCTCGCTGCTGAAATGAAATGATTATGTTCAATGTATATGATGTTGCATTTTATTGTATAATTTAGTTTCTATGTATCAATTTTATTTCATTTATTTATATTTTTTGTATCTGGTTAGCATTAAACAGTTATTGTGTTAAATTGTTGTAATGAAATATAATAAAAGAAAAGACAATATAGTTACCATTATTTTAAGGTGTGGACCTTTATCTATTTTATTTATCATTTCTGAATATGGTATGATTTTTTTCTAAGTAATACCAGTACTCCTCAACATAATGGCTCGTTTAGGAACATAGGTGAATTAACATGGAGCATGCACGAGCATTGAGTTAAAATAAATTGACATTTTTTTCTCATAATATCCTTCTCCTGGCGATAATTTGTACAACCAAAAAAGAATTAGCGATATTGGTCCATCCGTTCACGTAAATTTATTTTTGTAAAAATGTAGAAGGGGATAATATAATTTTGTCTTTTGCGTCCGGTGTAGCGTAATTGTTCTCTTTAAATACAAAAAGGTATAAATGTCAATGTTTTTGTGATTTGACAAATATATGTCGACGTTATATCGATTATCAAAACATCACTATAACATAAACATCGATGTATCGTTTCAGCCATAATTGTAAATTATAATTGCAGACTCGTTTCATTTTGATACTTATTGACAAATTTATATAATTGTCCTATTGATAATAAAACAGGAAGTCATTAAAACACGCGCGTACCGCCATTACTTCAATAACACTGAGAATGAAATGTTTCCTAACTAAAAGCTTAAAACAAATTACAAAACACGCTTTTCCTGGTGATGGTCCTGGGTTCCATAAAAGAATACATGTATATTTATATCTAACCAAGTAGCTGGTAACAGGGGAGAGCCAATTTTTGTCAACAATGTTTTAAGCCATCGCTTCCCAAACTATGCGTCTCGACGCCCTAGGGCAGGGTAGGCGAACCTCTATGTATCAACGTGCCATTTTTTCTAAAAAATGGTTAATGGAGTCATTGACGTGCCATAAAATAATTTTGGCTCTCTGATTATTTGGAAAATAATAATAATAAATACTATCAAAACTCTTTATTAAATAAAGTAAACAAAAGTGGTACATTTTGGAATATTTTTATTACACGCATAAATTAAATTACTGTAAAATTAGTGTCACTTCGTTTGCTGCAAATTGGCTAGCAAGTTAGATGACAAATAATTTATGTTAGGGTTGTAAGATGTTACTTTTAGCAAAATGCACGCTGAACTGGATTCATCTGTCAAACGATTTCTAACCGAGTTTTTAATGTTATTCATCTCTGATAATAATGACTCGCAGGCATAGTCCCCACTCCGTGCACCGAACACTCTATAGCGTAGGATCACTCGCGTTCGATCGTCATTTAAAATACCTATTTAACACATTTTTTACACATGTTTCATGAACGGCGACCTGCCCAAAATATTGTGTAGCGTGCCATCAATGGCACGCGTGCCATTGGTTCGCCTACCCGGGTCTAGGACGTGGGACGTCGTGGCATTGTCTCAATAGCATCGTGTGTATCGATGCGGCCGAGTCGAGTAAGTTGTCTCAGTCCAATAACAAGTTGCTAGGCTTCTATCATTTGCTGAACTGGTAAGATTTTTTGTCAGGGTAGAAAAAATGGCGGCACAGTACAAATAAGTTATGGAATAACGTAATGACTGTTAATTATTTACAACTCTTCCGGGTCAACATCTTAGTATGATATACTGTCCTAAAGACCCATAATTCCTGGCAAGTCGGCGAACAAGAGCCGTGACTGTGGCGTCGATCCCAATTGGGATGGCTAAAACCGCCCCAGGATGGGAAGAAGGTTACAGGGACATAGGCAGAGATAAAAAATTAACTTGTAGGGAGTGAAGAAATACACGGGAAAGAGAGCCTCAGAGCAGATCCCGTGTATCTCCCGCGTTTCGGCCCGTGTAACCAAGAATGGTTGGTAGGGCCATGGGAGGTGGAGGGTATGTCCTAAAGACCATTATTTGCAGGTATGTAATTTTGTTCCACTACCTTGTCTATTCCTGCCGCCATAATGACTCTGTCATGTTCCGGTCCGGTAGGTAGCCGGTGTACTCGCACCAAAGGCTAACAACCTTGCCGCAGGATAGCGACGCACCTTTAACATCTATAGTATACATATAGGCCACGGCTATTACTTATCATCAGGAGACCCGTTTTCTTGTTCGCTGACCTATCCCAAATAAAAAACACAGTAATGCACAAAATCGGAAAGATTTCGTGGTAGTAAAAAATGTACTGCCTGAAGATATCAAAGGTGCTAATATATTTATATTAACACTAGCAGCCCACAGGCTTCGCACAGGTGGACAATTTTTTTTTTTCTAAAAATTTTTTCTAAAAAAAGGACACCTTACCCTAATAATGCCATTAATGATGTCGGAATCTGATGATATTTTTTTAATCAGTCAGTAATTTTGGGTCCTGTTCAATAAAAACACACAAATAAACAATCAAATATTTCTTATTTATTATTACTATAGATATTGTAGATGACATACCAAAAGCAGCCACACCTCGGTAGGTCGTTCAAAAATACCATACCATATTTTTAAACCATCAAGTAGACCATCGACATACCCAAATAAAATTTCAAACCCATCAGTTTAGCCGTTTAGATAAATTTGTGGAATAGATAAGTAGGGAATTATAATTTTTCTACCACTGAAGCATTTTCCTGCATGAATTCCTGAAAAGTGAATTCAAGAAAAGGAAATTCCTTTTTCCTGAAAAGTAGCTTATGTTCATCAGCAATATTGTCGGCTTGAAATAGTAAAATATTTTTTAAAATAGATCCAGTAGTTTCCGTGCCTATTCAATATAAACAAAACAACTACATAATTCAAATCAATTAGCATATCCTATTTAAAAAACTAGTGGTCACCCATTTGTTGAAATTCGACGACATAATATTGAATAATTACTGAGGTTCTATTATTAACTATATTTTTAATAAGAACGCCATCCTCATTTATCAAGACCAACTACTTTGTTTCCAAACATTATACTCAATATAGTTTGTGATCTTTTATTGTTATCTATATATTTGTTTGTGTGTGTCGTGCCGTGCCGTGCCGTGCCGTGCCGTGCATTTGATGTACCAATGTGTAGTGGTTTCTTTAGAATCGTTGTGATTTTAAAATGGGTGCAACGGAAAAGCGACAGGTAAAAGACACAAATATATATTCATCTCATTATTTTGCAGGTAAGACACACAAATATATATTCATCTCATTCTTTCGTCGATTTACTGAAGTTTCACTTTTATCGTGTCTGAATCGCACACACACCTTTTTTTGGTTTAATGCACTTTATAAGATTCTATTTTCTTTGTATTCATGACATCTTATTTGCTTTGTATTTGTAATAACTAAAAAAAATTCTTCAGATTGCAGTTCCCTGTTTTTGCGACGCTCGTCTTCAAAATATTTATCGCTTATTTCAATAAAGTTAAGCGGTTGAAAGAAGCATTATATTTAAATACTAGCAGTTTCACGCAGCTTCACCTACGCAACTTGGCTTTTACTGCACCGATTTTGATGAAACAAAGCCTATGTCACTCAGGGATAATGTAGCGTTCTAAAAGTGAAAGAATTTTTGAAATCGGTCCAGTAGTTTCGGAGCCTATTCATTTCCAACAAACAAACATTTCCTCCTTATCTAATATATGTATATAAATCTCGTGTCACAATGTTTGTCCTCAATGGACTCCTAAACCACTTAACCGATTATAATAAAATTCGCACACCATGTGCAGTTCAATCCAACTTGAGTGATAGGATAGCTTACATCTCAATTTATCGCGGGCGAAGCCGCGGGTAACAGCTAGTAATATTAGTATAGATATAGATATAAAATATTTTATTTCAACAGTTTTTTCTGGCGGGGACCATTGAACGTTTTTAATTTCATATTCATATATTTTCCGTGTTAGTCTGGGCTTTGCAGAATAAACCATCTGCCTTTCTGCCAGGCAGCTCGTAAAAGGCGAACATAGACTTACCGTTTCTAAGATGGTGAAATCTGACTACGTGGTAGAGTTTCGATTGGTACCGTCGCCTTACCTATTGCTGCCGCAATTATAAATAGCGCCATAAAACTTTGATTTTATCTACGTACACGAAAATAAAGTATTTTTCTTGATTTTAATGGGATTCCATCAAGAAATCGAAGACTGTCGGCAACGAGACCTCAAAAGTACGTTCTTCGAAAAAAAAGGTGAACTGTTTAAAAATATAATTTTTGAAATCGGTTCAGAAATGTTATATGTACTTAAAAAGGTATCAAAGTGGGTAAAATTAAAATAAATTAAGACTACAACATTAAACGAAACATTGCCTTTATTTTTGTCCAGAGAGTAAATAACATCATTCTGTATCTGAATTTTTATCGGTGACATAAACTCACTCAATTTCATCATAATCCAACCAGTAGGGACATTTCAGGTGATAGACTAATGAACTCACAAACAGACAGAAAATTCTAACAAATCACAATGGCTGCACTCAGAGATATCCATTTACAATCAATCAATAACTAAGACACAATTTTGTATGGAAAATGCATAGATACACCTAACATTATAATATGTCCATGAGAAAATGTCAACTGAATAATTGATTGAAAGATAATTGACGATGAATGTAATATTTTTCCCAAAACATTTTTCTTTGCAAAATCCTTCCTGCCAGATCGCTCGTAAAAGGCGAGCATCAGCTAACCCTCACTAGCACCGTGGCAGCCCACTAGGTGGTAAAGTTTTGCAGCGACTCGCCTGGATTGGTACCACCGCCTTACATATTCCTGCCACCATAATGTCAATGCTTCTCGTTGACGTGTTCAGGATAAGGTAGCCGGCAAACTTACTGTTGCTCCACCCCGGCCTCAGGTTGGCAACGCACCATTACCAACTTTTGTGTCTCTAGGCAGCGTTAATTTCTTACTATCAGGAAATTCATCTGCTTGTATGCCTTACAATAAAAGTCTATGTAATTGACATATAGATAGGCGCTCTACTAGAGCCACTTATTTATTTTCCGTCTTCTCTTAATACGTTTTTTAGAATTCTCTCTTCGACAGTTTTATTACACGTATAGATTAGATATAAACTTTACTTTTCTGACCGACAAGAGTGGCAAATGCACAATATATTAGTGTTTAAATGGTTTTATTTCGAAATCTATATGTCCACCGCATAATGGCTCGTGCTTGGCAGAAGAGACATTAATATACACCCGACCTTGACGAAAAGGCACTTGCTTGAGAAGAGGAGTGCTAGGGAATGAAACGTTCACCATTTCGTATTCTCCCTAAAAAAAAAACAAATTGTGTTTAATGGTGCGAGTGTTTAACTATGTGTGGCGGAGTTTGGTGGCATCGTGAATGAAGGTGGTGTCTCTAGGCGCCGAGAATTTCTTACCATCAGGAAATCCGTCTGCTTGTTTGCCTTCTAATAAAGCAAAAAAATAAATTTCGTGTTAATATTGAGTGAAATTGGTTAATTTAGATGGGAATTAGATTAGTTTTGTTCAGTGACACAAATGAAATAATCATGAAGAAATTAGTGAATATTCTATTTCCTCGCTACCGTCAAATCTCACTAGATGAGCTTGAGTAACGAAGCCACCGTTTTACTCAAGACCCTGACCTTGCATGACTTTGTCCATAGTGACTACTGACTGTATATTATATAAGAATAAGAATTAACTTGACATTGTGAAAGTAGTCGTGAAAAACGATCGAAAGCATTTATAAAAGAAAAAGAAGAACTATGTGTGATATTTTTAAAATAATCAAGTTGGTAGAATACAGTAATGTACCAAATAAACTACAATTTTTAATTAAATAAAAGTTAAAGGACTACAATTTGTAAAAATTATTACCTACAGTTTTGCAAAATGAGAACAAAAGAAAAAGTATCCTCTATTTTACGCATAAGAAGCTTTATCTATAAGAAAACACATCCAATCTGGGGCAACGTTTATTTTATTTAAAAATTGAAAAAAAATACACATTTTATTTTTCTTGTCCGACCTGGGACTTTATGAAGAAGTCCAACTCTGGACCGCTAGACCACAGAGTTGAATTCTATATTGCGAAAATAAAAAAAAAAATCAAGGGAGCTGCTAGAAATCGCTATTTCAAACTTTACGTAACTAGGGTTTTCGAATTTTTTTATTGGAAATATGTCTGCTTTTGTTTGCAACACAAAGTCTCACAACGAAGGATAACTGAGGTCATTCTAGCTGGCTTCATGTAATTCCTTCAAACTTGAAGGAAGGTTAAGCAGAAGTAGGTGTCTATTTCATTAAGTACCTATTAAATCGGAAAATGGCAGTTAGGTAGGTGAGGTAGTGGATCCTTTTCGAGGCTAGTTGTTGCTAATCAACTACTTGTGATCTTGTTTATACTCGTAATAACTTAAAAAAGATGTAAAATAAGCCTTTATTTTGCTAATTCCGCGTAAGCAGTGTAA
>NJDC01026284.1:0-16628 GCA_002245475.1 Calephelis virginiensis | reverse complement strand
GCGATAGTCAGAAACTTTGTCAGAAACTAAGAGTGTTTAGCTACTTCGCTTGCCATATTGTCTTTGGTTTAATTAAGTATATGAATATCACTTCTGTGGTACAGCGTCAGACTTGACTACTTGAGGTCCCGGGTTTGATCGGGTCGGGCAACAAAAAAATTAGAAAATGTATATTTTAAATTGTCTAATCCAAATGACGTTGCCCGGGATTGAATATGTGCCCGGTTATCAATTGACTTGCCACCTATCTCATTGTGGGACTTAGTGTCTTCGACTAGTCGTGGGTGCTCTGGTTGTGCCTCTGCATAACTTTTCCGGGATATGGGCGTGACGATACTAACTTACTTATTTACTTAACTGTTTGACTTTAATAAAACTAAAGGTAAATATTTAATAATAATAAAAACTCTTTATTGTACAACAAAAACATGTTAAAAGTACTACACCTATTACAACAGCAAGTAGATTATTTATGCAAATGGCTGTTTTATCGCTAATAAGCGATTTCTTCCAAACAATCAGCATTGAGAAAAAAATAATTGTTAAAAAAGAATTATTTGCTTGTTTTAACGTAGTATAACTATGAAAGTGCTAGTAAAATTTGAGAATTCTTTTTGTGTTGGAATTTGTACACTGAATCTAAATAAAATTATTTAATTTGCAATTTTCCGCCAAAAAATGTATACGCACCAACAATACACATACTACTAAAAACTGAGTTTTACTACTTGCTACTTGCTTGTTGGTGCTACTAAAACAGTTTAGTGGTGTGTATTGTGTGGAGCTGGATGTTTTTGGGAGTTTTAGCTTCCGGTAAGTCCAATTCATTCTTAGCGCACTATTTTGTCTGTTTTGTTACGCAATAATACGTATACATTTTTTGGCGGAAAATTGCAAATTAAATAATTTTATTTAGATTTAAGTATGGATTTGCGCAAAGTAACGCCTTCTTCTATTAATTTGTACACTGGATGATAAGCTGCCATCATTTGCCTTCCAAACAAAAAAAATCTTATTAACTCTTGAGCCAGGCCATCTTCAGATATGATTTAAGTGAAGATATCAAAAAGGCTTGGAGAAAAATTGGTACGAATGTGCACTTAAGATTATGCAAATTCTTTTTGGGCGTCAATGCACCTATTATTAAGTAACGAATTTCAGTTTTTCTCAAGCCACTAATCAATAAATAACTATTAAATATAATATTGTTATTAATCCGTTTTCTTATGATCATAAGCTACTTAGAAATGATTTTTAATATTTTTTATCCTATATTCTTTAAAAAAATGTTATAAACAAATGCGTTTTTTTATAAAATAATCATAAAATATTTTTCAATGTTTAATCGAGGTTGATAATTTTGAAATGAAGTAAACTGTTAATAACAAAGTGAAAATAAACATTTTTTAATTTTTCCAACGGGAGTCTATTCTTTTCTTTGTAATAGCTCCATAAAAGAAAAAAAATCCCAGGTTAATAGTTTAACAACTATCGTACTTTCAATGTTGATGTTAATGCTACAAAAAATTGTTAATTAATTAATGGATAATTAATTGAGAAATTGCGATAAAAAAAATTAATCACCGGATTTTTGTTAATTGATTTTTTGAATTTTCATATTTAATAAGTTTAAATAATATTTATTCATTAAAGGATCAAAGTGGGCCGAACTTACGCAAGCGAGAATTCCCGTTTTCGGCCGTATTTTCAACCCTCTAGAAAAAATATAATAACATTGGTTTTAGAGTTCCGGTAAACAAAACTTTTTCTAAGGAAATTTTTTCTTCTTTATGGATATTTTTTCAAATTTTGGAAATTTTGAATGTTTTTTGAGATATTCGAAAAAAAAACATAACCACCCTTTTTCTTTTTACTAAATTGTTTATAACTTTTATTATTTTTGCAATAAAAACTCCAAAATTTTCAAAAAGTTTCTAAATGCAATGACAAATCGAATGACACCTCGATCATAATTTTCCGAGGCGAGCTAAAAATTTGGACCTACTAGGCACATATTATTCTTCTTTATTTTTTATTTTAATCAATACGCTTTTAACATTGCATGGTATTTTAAACCGGTAGTTAATTTCCTTGGTTTTTGCTAGATTTTTACCGAGATAAGATCGAGTGCAACAGTTAATTACCCAGTTAGTTACGTTCTCACAGATTACGTGTACGTGAACAGAACAAAAATGAAGTTCAATATCTGTAAACCAATAAATTAGACCAATAGTGCTAATCTTGAATCTCGATATCATGTGAATTGGAAATTGGAATTGTTAATGTCATTTTAGGTACTTTAAAACACAGAACTAGCGAATTATATATTTAGTTACAAATAGATTCAACGAATTCAAAAAAATAATTTATTGTTTACTATTAACTAAATGTGAATAATTCGTCAGTATTGTGTTCAAGAATATCTAAAATGACAAATTCGATTCTAATTTCCAACATCGCATTAATCGAGTTTCAAAAGTAACCCGACAGATTGAACTTTAAGTTTGGATGTGGCAAAATTGTCACTTTCTCTTTGTTTAACAAATTAAAAAAAAACTACAAAAAAATTATCTTCACGCCCATATCCCCGAAGAGGTAGGCAGAGGTACAACCAAGGCACCCACGACTAGCAGTCCCACAATGTGATAGGTGACAAGCCTATCGCCAACCGGGCACATCTCCAATCCCGACCAACATTTTTTTAAATTAGAAAATTGGAAAAATCCAATTTTATTTTTGTTGGCCGACCCGGGATTCGAACCCGGGACCTCATGCAGTCAAGTCCAACACCCGGACCGCTAGACCACAGAGGCGACTAGACCACAAAGGCGACAAAAAACTACAAAAAAGTTCAAATACCAAGAAACTCAAAAACGGCACAACTGATTTTGCTGTAATTTGACGGAGAACTAGTTTCAAACCAGGAGAAAGACGCATGATACTTTTTATTTCGTTCGACTTGCGAGGAAACTAGGGAAACTAATATTAATTTTTTCCATGAAAATTTAACGGGTGAAATGAAGTTCGCCGAAACAGTTGGTTGATAATAAAATTAAGAAACATTTTTTTTTAATTTTTAAGTAACTTCAGTTTTCTATGCAAACTAGTAACCATTCGTTGCTTGGCCAAGAACCGTCACAAAGAAATACTGTTAAGTAACTTTTATTAATAGTAGTATCATAGTGAAATATGTAAGATTTGTGAATTACAATGTATGTTCGAGATAATATTAAAACTAAACTGTTTTTTATAAAATTTAATAGCCATCAATTTTAAAAGATATGATAGTTTTTAAGCTGATACAACATGATCCTTTGGTAGAACTAATCATCTTTCGAATACTAGACAAGTCACACAAACAGTTAGAAACAACAATTTAAAAAGGAAATAACAAAAGATTTCCATACAATAGGTCAGCGGTAATTTAGTAAAAGATTCGGTTGAGTTCTCTTTGGATTAGGTAATTAGCTCATTACCTTTTTGTTGAGAAGCGCGGTCAAGCTCAACGGTACAGCATGTGTCACGCTAGCCGTTAGGAAGGGGGGGATTATCTGTGGGATTAATTGACAGAGACTGTCCTCCATATTTACTTTTACATGGAAATAAACAAAAAGGCGGTTATGATAAAAGCGAATCGTAGACTATGGACACCAAATATGTTACTGGTGGATAAAAATATCATGGTCTTAGGCAACACTAGCAAATCTAGCTATCAGCACGTAATTTGACAAAGGCAATCGCTATCTCAATATTTCGTTATACATGTTGAGAGGAATAGATAAGGCGGTTGTATAAAACCTGGTGAACAACTGCAGAGCACTCTACCCCCTACATGTCATTAACTTCACAAGTATAATGATAGTAATCGAAATGGGGTTGACAAACCCCGACGCTGACTAATTGCTTAATCTATAATTAATCTTGGTGCATGATGGTCGAAATGCTAAAAGGCTTAAGCGACATGTAAACCTTGCCTCATATAAATCAGTCCTTTAAATACATGCGTGGCACTAAATTGGAAAGGAGTTTTTAGTATAAATGTGAAGTTGAAAGTATTACGGACATCAATAAAGAACGAATTAGTAGAAAAAATATTTGTTTGTGTTAAGTAACTAGAAGAATTATATGCAAAACGTCAGCGGTAATGCACATTAAAGATGTAGTCGATTTTTTTACGCTTATATAATTAGAATTTTTGTTTTGATCGTGATCAAACAATTTTTTTTCTGAGATTAATTGTTAGAGACTATCCTCATATATTCATTCATTCATTTTAGCCATTCTTCTCAGAATCTAATCCGTCTTAAGTTTGCAAACACTCAAAAAATAGTCAAACAGTATAATAATACTTGTGTTATTTTTATATTTGACTGCCTTCTTGGTCGAGGTGTTAGTGTACACCCCTAAATCTACCGAGCAACCGCGAGGCTCTGTAGGGTTACTCTCCAAACACGATTTCATGGAAATTGTAAATTTGAATCGAATTTGTCATTTTAGGTACTCTGGAACACAGTAATAAGGGATGATTAACATTTAGTTACAACAAAATTCAATGAATCGGATAAAATCATCTATTGTTTATTATTAATTAAACTTTAATAATTCGCTGGTATTGTATTGAAGAGTATACCTAAAGTGACAGATCCAATTCCAATTTCCACTGGTATGATTCCCAACGGGGGCAGGAACTTATATGATGAACATAAATTACTGTATTTCTGTATGTATGTGTTTATTTAATTTGTCCCGGTGTCTATTTAAGATTTCTACTCGTATGTATTATTATCCAACGATCGATCGATATATAAGCGTATTATTTATTTTATTTACTTATTATTATTATTACTTACTTTATTTACTTTTCTTTATTAGCTTACTTTGGGGTTAGATCAATCTGTGTAATTTGTCTGTGGATATGTATTAATTATTGTATTTATTCTTTATATATCTTGAAGAGTTCTTAAGTATTATTTTTAAATGATATTAAAGTATCTCAATTATTTCTTACGACTGTTTGTTGGTATGCTAATAGCCGAGTGACTATTTCAATAATTGTTTTCAATTAACTTTGACTTTGTATTTATGGCCTAACATTTATATCTTATGAAATCGTTTATCTGAAAACTAGCTAGATTGTGGATTTTTTTAGAAAAGATGTAGTATATTTGCATTTGCGACTTAAGACTCAATTACTTTGATAAAGGTAAAGACGTCTACGAAGGTAACAAAAGCATAATGCATATATATGCTGGAAAAAAAGGCTAACGTAAGAAACGCTACAGCTGGCTGGATTTCGTAGAATATATCTGCCAATAGACTCAATATCAGGGTCTAAAAATGAAAAGTGGAGAAGTAACAGTTTCTACTCCTTACTTCTATATTTTGCTAGGGGAGAGTCTCAAGAGTTTCTAATCTTAAACTTGAGTTATTACCGAGATTAAAGATAAAATGGCAAATAAAAAGAAATACTGTCAAATGTCCTGACAAAATCCGAATTACGAGTATTATTTGAATTTAGTAGCGAAGGTTTTTTTGTTCAATTTGCACGTTTCTGTTAACTTCAGGCATCACATTGGTGACTCATTTAAAATATTAATCGCGTTAGTGCCTTTTAGGCATTTTTATTTTTAGTGAAATTCTTGTTCAATGATGAGGTTAAGTTGAAAAATTACTGAAACAAACATTGTCTTAATTTTTATTTTAGCACTTGCCCCGTGCTTGGGATAAATTTTCTATAAATTTTTAAAGAAAGAAAAAATTTCGCCCCAGACAGGATTTGAACCTGTAACCTTTCGTCTCAAGCCGACGAATGCTCTAACCAATTGAGCTACTGAGGATTCAAGTCCCGTGGCGAAATTTTTATTTCCTTTCTAACCCGTTACAGGTTCAAATCCTGTCTGGGGCGAAATTTTTTCTTTCTTTAAAAATTTATAGAAAATTGTCTTAATTGTTTAAATCAAATACTCGTATTTTTTGTGATAAGATAGCGAATGAACACACGGCGCTTCTGGAGGTAAAATACAAATTGTGGACCTTAGATGCCATAGCTGTTATAGATTTGTCGCTATCCTGTGACCGGCAACTATATCCTCCGAGCCGAATACAGTCACCATGGCGGCAGGAATAGACAGGGCGGTCGATCCCTACCAAAGTGGCTGCAGAGCACTCTACCATCAGTCTTCTAGTTCGTAAAGTCCCATTTAGCGTTTGTTCGCCTTTTACAAGCTGCCAAGAAAATAGACGGATAATCTATTCTACACCAAAATGGGGGAAATAATCAAATAACCAGTCATTAATCGCATCAATAACTTGATTTAGTTGGTACAGAAAAAAACGATAGTTTCATTCATTTTAAACAAAAAAGTTTAGACATTCAACCGTTTCTTTTTGGTTTGCGCTTGAGCTTGACCCTCGTTACGTACCGTTGGCACTGCGACCGTTGCAGTTTCTGTGATGATTGTTGTTACTGAGAATAAGTAGAAACACCGCCTATACAACGGCATTAACGACTTCATTGCTAGCTTCACGAAATTTGGCACTCGAAAATAATTCGAACCTAAGGAGAACTGCACCGAGCTGATAATAGGTAGAAATATATTTTACTACCTGTCCCGATGAACTTCGTGCCTCTCGCTATATTGTGGGAATACTTGGAATGATGTTTTTCCCAGTTTCCTTGCAGTTTTCTCTTTATTCCTATCTTTAAAACATCCCCTAGACTTGAATAAACAATTCAAAACCAAAACTAGCTAAATCGGTTCAGTCGCTCTCGAATACTAGCGAGACAAACGAACAGCAATTGCTTTTTATAGATAACTAGCTGTCCCGGCGAAGTTCGTTCCACCCGTTAAGTTTGTATGGGGAAAAATAAAAAATTGTTTTTCCTATTTCCCTTCAAGTTTTACTGGTATTTCTCTTCATAAGTACCTTCTTTTGAGAACAACTAACCTACCAAAAAAAAAGAATAAGCCATATCAGTTCAGACGTTCGGAAGTTGTGCGCATACCAACACATTTAGCAATTCATTTTTATATTATAGATAAATTTAGTATATAAGAAAATAAAATGAAACGAGGTTGCCTAAAAATCCTAGACGAATTAATTTTTTTTTGAATTGCATAATTCATCAAATGTTGCAATATTAAGGTAGCAAGAAAATTTGGTCCTGAGTTTAAACTTGTTTAAAGTTAAGAAGTTGAAATGTGCAAAAGTTGGGTTGCCTGTTATTAACCTAGATTGCCAGATGCAAACAGGTAATTCGATGCTAATTAAAGCATCTTCTCGCCCATATCCCCGAAGGGGTAGGCAGAGGCACAACCAGGGCACCCAAGACTAGCCGAAGACACTAAGTCCCACAATGTGATAGGTGGCAAGCCTATCGCCAACCGTGCACATTTCCAATCGAGAGCAACACTTTTTTATATTAGAAAATTGGAATTTCCTTTTTGTTGCCCGACCCGATAATAGAAAAAAATATGTCAATATATTGGTTGTTTACTGCGAACACGTTGAGGGTTGTCTGCAAGAAAGTCGGAAATGTCATAAATTATTTTATTTTGTCCAGGTTTTTAAGACAACCAATTTTAACATGATTTCAAATATAACAATATTATTATAAAATATGTTTCATTATATTATTAACTCGATGTAACTTCGGATTTTTTACTGTAATCATAAACATTAGCATTAGACATAATTTATCTAGATAACATCTATTTGTATTTGTACTGAGTACTATATATCACACCTAACTTTAAAGCAAATCATGAATTTGTTAAGAGTGTTAGTTACTAAACTTCTCCATGTTTGTCCGAGTTGCATGTACTCGTATATAATAGACCATCTATCTTTGTCTCGCAGTTCGTAGGATGAGTGCATTACTTTAAAAGGGCTATTACAAACCAGACCACTTGTACAGAGCTGAACAACAACTTGGCACAGGGCAAGTGCTAAAATAAAAATACGTTGCGAGAAACGAAAGTTATGGCCATTCTAAAATGTGAATTTCATCTGTAATGATGAACTCATTTGGTGGGTACACAGAATTGTGTATCTATAGGACATAACTACCCGCGTTAACGGGTTAGAAAGGAATTAAAAATTTCGCCACGGGACTTGAATCCTCAGTAGCTCAATTGTTAGAGCATTCGTCGGCTTGAGACGAAAGGTTATAGGTTCAAATCCTGTCTGGGGCGAATTTTTTTCTTTCTTTAAAAACTTATAGAAATCTATCCCAAGCACAGGGCAATTGCTAAAATAAAAATACATAAAGAAAGAAAAACACACTTAACTGACCCTGAAATAATCAAAAAAGCACCCATACTCAGAAATAAAGACATCTATGTCCATTACTTAATGGGTATTTCAGTTTGGAAGTGAACATGAGCCTTATAAAGTTCGGTGGCCTAAGGCGTATACTAACCTCTTGAAAAACCAAAGTATGAATTTTAAAACTTAAAAAGAAAATAACTATGTTATAATTATTATTTTTAGGTTATACCGGTTGCAGCGTGCGTCGCTTTTCTGTGTTTAGGATGTTATGCCATATTCCTTCTGTTACCTATCATACGATTAGGAACATGAAATTGTCATTTATGGCTGCTAGAATTTGTAAGGCGATGGTTCTCTATCCTAGCAAGTTATTGAGCAGTATTCTAACACCAGTGGTCTTGTTTGAAATAACATAGTATATCAGCTGTGCAGCAGAAATGGCAGATGGTCTATTCGACATAGGGTACCCAGACCAGAATTAGAAACTAAAAATGTGCAAAATAGCGTTTCCTTTGGTTCGGAAAGTAAACGCTCTTGTTTTTTGTCGGTTAATAGTTGGCATGAAATAACTTATAAAGGATGAAAAGGCTTAAAAGAAAACCTGAGCCACGGCATCCTTTTAATGATTATACTTAAATGTATTAATGAATCACGAGTAAGTTACAAAAACCAGCAAAGTTATTACGAGAATGGGTTTTAAATAGGCTGATTTTACAGCTGTGTATTATGCTTAGCCCTGGCCTGACATGGCATTATTATTTTAGTGCTCATCACTGATGTGTCCTTATTCATTGGGTTATTTACGACTGCAGCATGATGTCAGTGTGTCTATGCTGTGGTCATCTTTTATTATAACATGAGTCAAATGTGTACTATCGCAAGTTACAGTACTAGTCTTTGTTTTCAAATATTTTTTTGTGGTATTTCCCTGTAGCATGATCACTTAAGTTTAAATGGTACACTAGCTTTTGACAATTAAGACGAATGTTCGTTGGAGAAGTGAGAATGGAACAAGAGTAACAACTTGTTTAAAGTTGGGTAAGTTTACATAGAAGATTATCGCCCATACGTACCATTTACTCTGCCATTAAGTCATAACTTTGTATACAAAATGCCAGTTTAATGGATGGTTAACAGATAATTCACATTTATGAGTGCGGCTATTATTAGTTAACTCAAAAAACTTTAGCAAAATGAACTAACGTATGATAATAGGTTCAAACTGCGCATACTTAGATGAATCCTTAATATTGCCTGCGTCCGTTTTTTCTATGAAACAAATTTTTTTTCAATCGATTTCTTTGTGTCCCATTTGGATAAAATATAAATCAAATTAAGCTTATATTATTCAGATATTGATAAATTCCAATAAAATGGTGTATTTGTTTAACTATTAGATAAAACGACAAACAGCTGGGTTAAAGAATGAGTTGGATTTAGAAGCGTCTTAGTACAATATTTTAATTGTTTTTCTAAAATATTGTAAATGTACCTACGTGTAAAGTTTATGTTTCTGTTTCATATAATAATATGTAATAGCTATTTTGACTCGCTTGGTCCCCTCATCACCTATCGTTAGGATGCTTGCTACTTATTCTCATACCTTACGAATATTGATAAAAAAAAAAATCCGTATCAAAGGAGCGTTATCACAAACACCGTGAGACGAATTTGCATACAAACATTTATATTGTTAATATTACATGTTATATTTTTTTAGTATTTATTTAATAATTTAAAATACAAATGCCTGGTTAGAATGATTAGAACGTATACTTGTGTTTAGAATACACACCTTTGGCCTAGATTTTTAGGCGGTCTGTGTCAGGAAAAGAGCGCGCTTTTTATATTCACAAAGGCCTAGCTTTAGGAAAGTAGAACTAACACTGCTATTGTGAAGTGACAAAGAATATTCACAGCATTTTAAAAAGAATAGTAACAAAGGGAAATGAGGAGTGCCCTCAATACTTCCATTAAAACGTATTGTTACAAGTAGATTAGGGGACAATGATTGTTCGCGGACACATCGAGTTCGGATTTCGAACGCGTTGAAATCGTTTGTAGGACGCGTGTTGCGCACGCGCCGACAGTATTGTAACTAGTCTGTTTGCCGCCAAAACCACGAGGGATAGTTTTCCGATGGCAAATCCGCAAATTCATTCACTGCATTACATAATGGCGCCGGGTTATTCAATTACCGTGACCGGGTTATGGGCGTTGCTCTTTTAATTCTGTTTTGATGGCAAATAGCTACCGGACTTTCTTAATAGTCATGAGTGCGAGGCATTTTTTGTAAGGCTGGATATTGTATAAGGATTTCTATTATTTGAACTTGAACACGTGTTTTAGCAAACATGTTAACTTCTAAATTAGCTTAGCCATCACAGTGCAAATCTTGAATGTGGTAGCTCAAACCCCCAAATTAAAAAAAATCGAAATTGTACTTAAGGTCATTTACATCGATACTGTGTCAGCATTTGTCAATGTTTGGTAGTACGAACTTTCCAGATCAGGAAAGTTTTATTATATTTTTAATTTCTGCTGGTTTTCTAGTACAGAATAAAAAAAGTATTAAACCATATTTTGCAAGAATCCTAAAGGACAAAAATGTTGGCAGCAGAATTAGCGTCCTCGATAAGTAGGTATATTACTTTGTGTGATTTTCATTTATGAATAATACATATATACATATCTTCACGCCAAGTCTCTTGTGTATCAAGTGCCAAGTATCATGATTCCCGCCGACCTGCCAGACTTCCTCCACGTTCGTAGCTCTTTTTATAAAATACGCCGGTATCCGAGGAGTTCTGTTAAGTTCGTTAGTTTAGTGCTGCTTTTAAATCTTTTTAAAAACTTATTTATATTTAACTGAAATTTTATTCAAGCCCATTTCTTTACAGACAAGGCATCCACGACTAGCCAAAAATACTAGATAGTCTCGCAACGCCATAACTAGCAAAGGTCTTATCAACCGGGCGCTTATCAAATGTTATACCAGGCAAAATAGTTTAGTGAGAAATTTGAAGACACATTTTTGAGCTGCACTATCCAGGAATACACCCTGTACCTCACGCAGTCATCAACAATATTGGAACATTATACTATATAGGAGATTTATACTAGTAAATTTGGTATTTCCACATGGTAAATCGAATTAACAAATAAAGGATTTTGTGCTTTTAAAAAATATAAAAAATTGAATCAGACACTAAAAATAAATTTATGTTGTTTTGGTCAAAGTCAGCAAAATGTTAAAATATGATTACGTATTTAAGTTTGGCATAGTCTGGGTTTTTGATTTTTTAAATAACTAGCCTACCCTGTGAACTTTGTATCGCTTGCCATTGATAGCCACTGACGCGACGGTCTGTCTGGGAAAAAATAAAAAAATGTTTTCTTTTTATTTGCTCTGCAATTTCCCAGTTTTTGTCTTCCTATGACTAACCTGACAATAACTAAGACAACAAAAAAGAATTTACAAAAGTATTCTTGGTATACATGTGTTGTAATGTATTTACTATGCTACCTAAAATTAGGTTTAAATGTTTCGTTAATGTTTTTTTCTTTGTACCCAATTTAATTATTCTTAATTATTCTGTGGTCTAGCGGTCCGGGTGTTGGACTAGACTGCATGAGGTCCCGGGTTCGAATCCTGGGTCGGCCAACAAAAAGAAAATTGGATTTTTCCAAATTTCTAATAAAAAAATGTTGGTCGGGATTGGAAATGTGCCCGGTTGGCGATAGGCTTGCCACCTATCACATTGTGGGACTTAGTGTCTTCGGCTAGGCGTGGGTGCCTTGGTTGTACCTCTGCCTACCTCTTCGGGGATATGGGCGTGAAGATACTACTACTACTACTTTCAAATAAAGTTAGGTTGACTGGTAGAGAATGCCATGTAGCACTAAGTCCACCTTTGTACACTATTGTGCATGAATTTTAAATAAATAATAAATAAAATTGGTTTCGTATCCGTATTTGTTCAGGCGTGATGCGATGACCAAGCGAAATGGGGAATCATTTTTATATAAAAGATATAAGATTTGATTTTTAACTATGCCTTTTTCTCTTCCTTGGCCTCAGAACTTGGTGCTGAATCACAGCCCTGGTGGCGTTGGATAAAGTGAACCCCTACTTGCGGTTCCATTGAAAGAGCACCAAAGCCGCTGTGTCCGAATCGATTCGCAGTATTAGTCGTTTCGAACAAAGCATCTTGTGGACCTTCAACTGATACCAGGCTATCTGAAACCCGTCTAAATTAAGCCCCGTACAAAACATCATCTGGGGTGGAATTGCCCTCTCCGCAGCTCCATCCAAGGTCCATCAAAGGTAATCGTAATGTCTTGAATAGAGCTGCATCCACTGGTGTTTGCGAGCCAAATGTAGCAGCGCCGAGTGACATTAGGATTTTTAGCCAGTAGGTACCTTCGCACCTGTTATTCCAATTCCATTCAGGTGAGCGGTTCCTCCCTCCCATTTAGTGCTGGCCGAATAAGGCCCTGCGAAGCCTAATGCGATCTGCTTCTCTTGTCCCCTCTGACGATTGCTCAAGAGAAGTACGGATAACAATACTGTAATGACTTTCCCGATATGTCTGATACTCCACCCAGGGTACAGAGCCGAGCAGAAGCCTCCACGACAAAGCTTTTTTTGAGCTGTCTGGTGTCTAGCATGTTTCACTCTATCGTGGCAGCAAATCGTCTGAAATGCATCTCGTTGGGGTCTTAGTGGCAACAAGCATCTCTGTAACAATTCGACCCCTTTGCGTATTTATTGCGGTGGGCAAGACAGCGCTCATACCATAAACACCACACCTTACCACACAGCCTATCTCTCTACTCCGCTGGCTTTCAAGTCGTAAGCTCCTGAGGCCGAAAAGGTGTCTGTCCCACCCCAGGTACTGAGCTTTCTCTGCGACACGGTGGGGACCCGTGGGGCACGGCAAGGCCTGAAACCATGGAGAAGACGCCCCTGCGACTTATTTTAACTTATTTTTGTTCAGTGACGTAACGCTTCACTCGAAATACAGTTTTTTTTATATTTATTAATATTAGTAATTTACTTTCGAAGGGTACAATTTAGAAATAAAATTAAATATTTATATACTTTGTTATTATAATAGTATACGATTAAGATTTATTAAAACATATTAAACCTATTTTGTTGGTCAAGTATAGATGTTTCCACACTTTCTAGAATTTTGTAAAAGATATCTCAAATTTTGAGTTAAAATATTATCATTCATGGAACGAAAACTAGGTTCAATTGGTTCAGTAGCATTTCGAAATGCACAAATACACAGACAATTATTCTGACTTGAAATAATGCAACTAAATGCTCTTATTCAATTACATTTTCAGTACATCGACGCAGTCTTTTTTTCAAACTTTATGATATATGTATCGTCATTATGCCAATACTATAAACTATATTCGTATTTTAATTGAAGAATCACTTGTACTGTTTTACGTATAACATATAATTTATTATTATATAAATAGCCTATCGGTTTCGCTTTTTAACCGACTCCAAAAAAGAAGGGGTTCTCAATTCGTCTGTATGTTTTTTTTGTACTTTGTTACGCGATTACTCCGTCTATCTCTAATCGATTTTAATGGTACCTTTAAAAAAGGTAGGTCATAATTCCGAGATGGCCCCTAATTTTATCATGACCTGACTAGTGACATTTGAGTTATACATATATATATACACCCGTATTCAAGAAGCATACTTGGATAAGTAATGAAACAACTCTGTGCAAAGTACGACAAGTTGCTTGAGTCAAACCATCCTAGCTAAGAAATTCTTAGTATTGTTTATCAATTAATAATACTTAGAACTTACTTAACTAGGAGACCTCATAGTCTTGAAATCAGTTCTGCGATTGGTCCGTATCAGAGAAATGTCAATCGAAATAATTTATTTCAATAAATATAAATACTCTTTAGCTAGAGATATATTTTATTGACGGCTGCAATTGTGATACTTGTTATATATAGTTTTTCCTTTATTATTTATATACTCGTACATATTATAAGATTTTGGAAATCATGTTTGGTTTTTGTTTGCGCGTATTAGCCTTCGTTCTTTTAATATTTTATTAATATAATGATCAAACTCTTCCTCACTGCTGTAAACCATACAAATTAATTATTAATTTCTATGGTTTACAGTTTTTTGTGATTATTAATTATTAACTTACAATTGTTATCAATAAACCTTAAAATATCGACTTGACATAAACAACACTCTTTCTCAATGCTGTAATCCATTTTATTTATTTTTAGTACCTAATAATTACTAACTTACAATTGTAATAAGCAAATAACTTTAAAATTTCGACTTGACATAAACAATTTTATGCTATGCATTCCTTAAAACAGCTCGGTAGATATTTTAGTTATGCGTCGATTTTAACAAACTGGCTAAATTCACTCAAGTATCGTCTATGAATAGGTTTGACTGTCCCTATGTGTTCGTGGGCACTATGAGACCTCATAGTGTTGTTTATCAATACGGGTGTTAATAATGCATAAATTTGTCACTTATGTTTACGACCCTTTCCTTATCAGTGACTGTCTCGTGTAATATATGATAGAATTTATGTGGAACCTTTTCGGAATAATTTGCGGATAGTTTGAGTCTGTTTAAGCAGTTTTAATTTACTTAATTATTTATTGATCAAAAAAACGTTTTTTTAGATCTTGTCTAATAACATTTTTTTTATTTTTTTTATTAGGTATCGTAATTGTTTTTTTCTCAACAAAAAATTCATAAGTAATGATTATTTATCAAACTAGTAGTTACAAATCGCCGTTTTGCCTTCACCTTCAAATTTATATTAGCACTATTTATTAGCGTTTATTTAAATTCAGTAAACGCAGGCGAATAAATCTCAGAACATAGAACATATGTAATATTTTATCAATAAACATAGACTTAAGTACTTCTAGGTTTAAGTTGACATTATAGTTTGTATTTGTATCGTTTATTTAGGGCCTAAAAATCTGAATATCCATTTCTTACCTAAGGCTGGCCGCTAGGCTATCATGATTTTAAATCTGACGCACAGAAATCTGAAGCGCTGATATTGCTAATAATAATATAACTAATTCTTTGGCGTTTACTCGTTTACTTATACTATGAGAGTTTCTTTTAAAAAAAAGGCCATTTACAAAAACCGTTACGAGGAGTAGGTACGATTTCTCACTGTCTTCCAATAATTCAAATAAAATAAATAAAAATAAATATCTCTGTACAAGTTACACAAATTGAATTTAACCATAATATATATTTATAGTGAGCAAACTATATGCCTGTGTTACGGGTCAAATACACAGAAATACTTAAATAGATACAAAAATGAATTTATTGTTAATTAATAGCCATTACGGTATTATATTCTGTAAAAAAGTAGGTAAAGTCATGACGTTCGTTTGGTAAGGAGAAAAGTTGGTTTTGGACAAAATTGGCTCAATTGGTCTTTCGTTGCCCAAAAGAAGAAAATGTCTACAAAGTGACACTAACGTATTAAAAAAATTCGTCAGAGTCGTAAGAAGTCATCGAACAAGCACAACATCTTGAAATGGTAAAAGACAACTGCGGTATATAGACACCTGTAACATCTATGTCACAGGTGCGTGTCACTTTTCTGCAGCCTTATGGTGGCCTCGGCGACAGCGTATTTTTGAAGTCCCTACCTCCCGGACATTAAAATGACTGACTTATTATGTTGGCAGGAATGGGTAATCCGATAAGTAGCTGCAAAGCACTTTAACACCAGAGGTATTATTGCTACTGATCTATATCTTAACTTCCTCCAGATAGGTGTCGGATTCGGTATTTTACTAGCCGGTAGGTGACTGATGAGAGGTTTTACCAGTGTTAGCCTCTTCCGAGCTACCTGGCACAAAGTCAGATTTCTATTCTACTCACCAGACCTGGACCAACACGGAGGAAAATATGTCATAAGCATGGTTCGGCGTTTTTTCAGCTATGCCAAGTTAACAATTCGTATTTGGTTATTTATTCAGACGACAATATTAAAACCAAAGTCAGTTTTGTGTACTTTACTTTGTTACGTAAGGAACTTTGGGACATTTTGCCAGATTATGGGGTAGTCGGGTCCCTGCTGCGTGCGGTGCAGTCAATGTATTTAGACTGGAAAGCATGCGTGCAGGTGGATGGCAACATATCGCCTTGGTTTGATGTTAATATTGGCGTCAAGCAGGGTTGTGTGTTGTCAGCGCGCTTGTTTATCTTATATTTGGGCAAATGTCTTCAAAGATTAAGATCATTGAATATGGGAATGCGTATGGGTGACCAAGTGGTGAACTGCCTGCTTTATGCAGATGATGCT